>QUSF01000003.1:43186483-43196484 GCA_003676055.1 Chloebia gouldiae
GGAGAGGAGAGGAGAGGAGAGGAGAGGAGAGGAGAGGAGAGGAGAGGAGAGGAGAGGAGAGGAGAGGAGAGGAGAGGAGAGGAGAGGAGAGGAGAGGAGAGGAGAGGAGAGGAGAGGAGAGGAGAGGAGAGGAGAGGAGAGGAGAGGAGAGGAGAGGAGAGGAGAGGAGAGGAGAGGAGAGGAGAGGAGAGGAGAGGAGAGGAGAGGAGAGGAGAGGAGAGGAGAGGAGAGGAGAGGAGAGGAGAGGAGAAGGGTATAATGTACTGTTTTAATAGAGGGTGCCTTTACAAAAGACTAATGCTGGGAGAAAACAGCTGTCCTGACAAAAATCATCATAAATGTTGCCAGACACTTCTGTTGTCATCAGTCTCTACTTTCAAAGCACTGCTGCTCTCAGGTTTTATTTGGTTACATCTTTTACTGTGTTATGAAAAACATTCCAAAAATTAGTTTTTCTTAGGAGGATTACTAAAATAAATGACTGCATTGTGCCACAAATTTTTTTTGTCCTATTTGCTTTGTCTCATTACCAGATAGGCCTGATCAGTGCATGACCTTGAGATTTTGCCTTTCATCCTCCCAGATTTTTTTCTTTACAAGTACAAGGAATGTAAAGACTAAAAACTAGATATTTGGTGTATAAGCACTGGCTGCTTACTCTGTGCCCTTCCCTTATTGTTTTGGAGGGCCCTAGTAAGACCATTTGTTATTCATAAGGGGCAGCCATGTGACATTACCTTCATTGTTTCTAGCCAGGTAGATAAAACCTACTATCACACACCTATTTAAAACTGCATAATTTGAAGAGAGCGCTCAGTAGTAAAAGTTTTAGAGAAATGAATTAGCTATTGTGTTTCAGAAAATATTGAAATAATCTGGGTCTTGAAGAGCTGACTTCTATCAGGAATTGTCACTAAGTGCATTTTGGGCACTTCAAGGCTATAGCCAATTATTCTCACTCTTTTAAATGATAAAACAATATTTTGTCTGGGAAAAACAATATTGTGGAGAATTCAGAAACTTATCTCTTTATAGCTCCCTCCTTCCTCCATCCAGATTTTGGAAATGAGAATATTTATTAACAGGGGCAAATTGGAAAAGATATGGCCCAATGAAGGGGAAAAACCATTGCTATTCCTTGCAAAAACCTTTTCTGAACAGTTTCAAAACTCATGGACTTGCCAAGACAGTCTTAATTTGAAAGGAAAGGAACTGCATCTTCTGGGATCAGATAAATGTCCTGTAAAGCATGAAGAGCTGAGTTACCATGCAAAGGCCTGATTTCAAAATGGCTCACTTGGTGCCCTCCAAACCTTTCTGCCCTCTGAGTCACTGCTCCTAATACTGGGTTTAGCCTTAAAACAGCACCAAAGAGCTGGGACCCCCATTTTACAGTGGGGGGTGCAGCACAAAGGCTGAGGAGCAGCGAGGAGATGGATGCAAATCTCCCAAGTGCTAAGTTGGTGTCTCAACCACAAGTAAAACCCCACCTCCAAGATCCCTTTGGGCGGCATATGCCACCTGACAGTCCCGGCTGTCACTGTGCCAGCTGTGCCCAGCCTGCAGCTGTGACAGTGTACCTGCCCCTCTGCCAGCAAGGGATACCACAGCAGGGAAAATGGGCGCAGCAGGGGCTTTGGCACATGGTGGGAGTCAAACCATATCACCAGGATCCCCAGAGTGTTTGTATGTTGGTTGCTAGCAAATGTGTGAGTCCTGGCAGTGACACAGGCACAGCTGCTGTCACCCACACCACTCAGGGTAATGTAGGCCATAACAGAACCACACCTGTGCTCTTCTCTGAAGCTTCTGGCTATCACTCTTGAGTCACAGCCCAGGGCCACTGGACAGCATGTTAGGAGACCTGGCTGCATGTGGCTTCAGACAGGTCATTCCACTTCTGTGCTTCTATTTTACAAACTTTTACAGCTTTAATAATTACTCGGACATTATCACTGAATCTTTTTGTTCTCCTGTTTACAGTACAGCTTACAAGGATGCTGTGTATTTCTCTCAAGTAGTTTCACTTTTTTAACCTCTACTGTTTACAAAAAGCCACTTAAAAGGCTGAAAATAAAATTTCTTTATTGATTTATTTTCTTTTTCCATTTGGTGAACATTGATTTTTTTCCTCGTGTTTTTAATGGAGCTTGAAATTAGCATGAATCTGTTTGTTCAGATCCCTGTTTGAATTAGTACAGTTTTAGTAATAAAGTTAGGTAGCTGTTACCTTGGAAACAGAGCTGTCTTTTAGCAAACACTTTAACTAACACTAGGCACTACACAAACAGAAGTAGTAAAATCAAATTCCTCAGTAAGAGATTGCTAGATGTTGGTATCAGTATTTACCTTCAGCCCAGAACATGCCACCAGCCTGATGGTGAATGTATAAAGAAAGCATTAACTCAGGGGCTTTGGCTGTTTGACAATCTTCAAGTTTTTGCAAGTACTTCTTTTCCCTTCCCATCAACTAGTGTCATGTTGTCAGTCAGCATTAAGGATTCCCTGCTTCTCACTATCCCTTAATTGCCAAGCTAATCTGAACTACTTGGCTTAGCTGTGTGATCCTGTAAAGGTACAGGCATACTGTGTGTACCTCTGATTCCTCAGCAGTATAATATCCAAGGCACTGGGCACGATTGTCACAGCAAGATGGCCACAGGGAGCTGATGATTAGTTGCAGGGATATACCACGCTACTGCAAATATGCAGGTTTGAACAGTAGCCCACATACTCAGAAATGTATTAGGCCTTATCTTCTGCAGAAGTGCAGGAAGGAGCCTCAAGACGAAGATACTGAAATGTATGTGACAGTTCAGAGAGCAGAGGCAAAAACACACAGGCAGAATATGTCCCATAGCCAAAACCCAAAAGCAGTTGTCCATATGCAACAACTTCACCAGACAAAGCAAGAGGCAGATCAGGATGAGCCAGCTGTGTTAAGCTTTATTGCCTGAAAATTGCTATTTACACCAATTAGATAACATTCAGTTTTTTTAATTTCTCTAGTTTCCAGTAGCATCCAATTGGTGCAACAGGGTAGGACCTCTTCCTTCTCTGTCCCAAAAGAAAAATTATTTTAAAAAGACTAAAAATCCTCTGGAGGAGCAGAATTGCGTCAATGCATCCTTCAGAGGTATGATTCATGTACATGTGACTTTCTTTGACCGGGAGGTTAAAGGTGTCTCAGCAATGCTTGCTCAGATTCCAATTAAAAATAAATAAAAATAAAATGCTGAAGGAGAGATGACATGCTGTTCTGCTGAGGTTTGTTGTTTTATGATCATTTCTGGCTTCCAGGATCACCTTCAAAAAAAATCCAAAACTTGTAGCTTTGCAAAAACACCAACCGGGAGGTTACTTATTCAGCTCCATGTATCTCTCATGGACAGGCAGCAGAACAATGAAAAGGAAAAGATAATGCTTAGTGTAACCTCAACATTAACATATGCAGCATAATAGATGAGTAGCCACCACATTTGAAGAGCAGTTCATGGAGCAAAGTAGAAATGATGTGTGTGCAGGACATAATTACAGCAGTAATGTAATAATATTGCATGTTAGATTATTAGGGGTCTATTCTGCCCTTGACATGCCTACATAACTCTCATTAATGGTAATTGAGGTTATGCACGTGAATCAGCAACTGAGCAAATCACTAAATTAATTACATGTAAAGTACCTGTTTCATTTTTTAAAACCTGCTGATATGTTTGGTTGGTGCAAATGCCTGTAGTCCAGAAATGAACTGCTATAGTGTGGAGGAGAAGGGACGTGGAAACGACTACCCAGATTTTAAAATTCCATTAAATAAAATTAAGTTTTGAAAAATAGGCAAGGGATAGTAGGAATATGAATCCCTAGATAGGCCTTCCTGTACATTCTTCAGAAACCCTGAGACTTTGAATACGCTAGGAGAGACTTTTGCTTTTCTGTAGCACCTCCTGCAGAGAACTGGAGCTTTGGTTATCTGCAGCTCTAGTAAACAAAGGTGTTAAACACTGGCTCTGCAGGAAAAGGCATCAGCTTTTGTGAGTGCAGCCCTAAGAGCAATGACAGGCTTGGATAAGGCACACAGCTACTATTTTTTTTTCTGCTTGGCAGTCACAACCCCCACTCTCTGTCCAGGAACGCTTTGATCAAACAGATGTGATGACAAGGATCTGTGTGATGACAAAGTCTTTGCATATGGTGGGAGAAGTTTGGGCTCGAAATTCAAAGCGGGTGTTTTACTGAAGGGTCTCATTCTGCCAACATTTATCCCAGAGTTTGAAGGGTGGAGATTGTTATACAAGAAACTGGATCAACCTTCTCTCATTCTTTCTTTGTTTCATTTTTGGTTTAAGCACCAAGACCTCTTGATATTTCAGTACTCCTGAGCTGCTAAAACTGGGTGCAAAGAACAGAAAGGGCTTCCTGCAGAAAATGGAGTTGTGGGGAGTAGTAAACACCCTCCATCATCTGCATCTCTAGTATTGCCCCTTCTGAAGCTGCAATTAGAGCAGAGCTGGGTTGTCAGCCTTTTCGGCAGTAGGAACCCCCTGGAATCCCCTTCTCAGCTGGGCAGGATCTAGAAGGGATTCCCCCACCCATTTAGCAACCTGAGAAGGCCCAGATGGTCATAAAACTCTGCCACCTGTTTGTGGTCCCCCACTGGGAGGGGGGACAACTGCCCCACACTCAGACTTCCTGAAATAGAGCAATATACCCATGATACAACCAACAGAACCCCCCTTGCTCTAGATTAGAAAGGATGCCTGAGCTTTTAAACCTCTATTTCACAAGAAGTAAACATCCTCTCTGGTTTCATCTGGAGCTCTCTGAAAGAACAACTTCTGGAGTGGCTTTAGTTACTGAGAGCTCTGCTGTCCCCACAGATAGTTTGGGGCCCAGCTCCCTGCGTGTACAGGGTGGCCCTGGAACATGTTGGACGTGCTTAGCCATGTAAAGAGGCCTGCCTTCAAAGAGTTACACTTTACAGGATCACTGCCTGCCAGACAGGCAAAGAAGAACTTAAGTTTCACCTCAAGACAGTGTAGACACAGCTGCTAAAGTAAAGTGAAGTTAACCCTGGTCAGCTGCACAGCAGATGGGGTTGCCAATTTAATTATCAGGAGCATTACTTTCTGTAATTCTTAATAGATATTTATGCCCATTTATTTGCAATAATAATAGATATTATGCCAATTATTTGCAAAAATATGCTCTTAGGAGTATCCTGTCATTACTGGGAGTATAAAGAGGGCCAATCAGAGAAATATGCAAGGTGAGCAGTCACCCAAGGAGAAGCAGTCATCTTGGCAGAGAAAGCAGAGTGGTAAAATTCCAACTTTAAATGAGATCTCGGTGAGATCTCACCTCGGTCGCTGTGGCATCATCCCTGGCCTGCAGTGGTTCAGTGGCAAAGGCACAGCTGTTCCCACAGGTCCAATGCCTTGTGAGCTGTAAGGAGCAGTGATGGCTCTGCTGTCTGTGCCTGGCTTACTATCGTCTCCCTCACTCACAGATGAAGACAGACAGCCTGTACAGAAATCATGCTTCCCAGCAGCAGGGAAATAAAAGTGGAACAGAATAAAGGTATCTAGAGAAAAGATCATGTTTCTTCCTCCTCTCTCCCTGCTGTTTGGTATGTGTCTCAGTGCTGTATGAGTAAAATGCCATCAGCAGGACTGTAGCAGCCAACTGTTGGGCTGGGAAAGCTGTGCCCAATGCCTCAAAATGCTCAAGAGACATGGTGCTTAAAGAAAGTGCTCTGCTGAAGCAATTGGACGTTGTCATGGAGAAAGGACTGGTCTTTGCCACAGAAAGCTAAAAAGCTAGCACTTAAAAAACTAATGAGACTACAAAGAACAGATGCTGAGATACCAAGAAATACCAAGAAAAGGTTTTTAATGCTTAACTTCAGACAGCCATGTTTAATAATACAGATGTATTTATTTGCTTGATAAACAAAATGGCGTGTTCATCTCTTGCTTTCATTCAGTGAAGTCTACAGATCTCTCCAAAAAGCATTCAAGGTTATGGGATTGATATTTTAAGAAAAAAAGGTGGACCTTGTGGACATAGGACTGGCTTTCTACCTATACCTACATTCCTAAATGTTCGTCTCAGAATCTCAGTGTCTGCCTGCTTCTATTTAAAAATACAATTACAAAACAAAGAGACAACAGTATGTGAAAATGCTCATTGGCAGGTTTCATCATGTTTTGCTAAGGACAGCTATCTTATTGTTCTAATTTCAAAAAGGATTGGACTGGAACTCAAGAGAAGCACTGAGTAGTCAGGCAGCCACCAAATGGCAGATTCATTTAAATGTGCAAATATCATGTGCAAGTTTCATCACCTGATGTGTGCATGGATCCTATTCCCATAAGAGGTCAGATTCAGAGACATCAGAAAATCTTATCACCTCCAGAATGATTTTATGTCTCCATCATGACTTTATGTCTCCAGGAGGATTTTATGTCTCCAGCACATACTGCCTTTTTAGGACAGCACCTATGCATCCAGGCTCAGTAAGTATATATGGTCTAATGATAAAAAATCCAGGTCCAGTAGTTGGAAATTTTACTCTTCAATTCCACAAATATTGATTAATTGACCTGAAATCTTCCACACTTTATAGCATATTAGAAATCACACCTTGCTAGGGCCACTACTTTTGTATTACCAATTGCATTTCAGCCTAAATATTCAACTACAGTTTGTTGTGCTTAATAAAATTCTGGACACATCTGTGCCAGGAGGTAAGTGATAAATAATGTGTACAGATAACAGGTCAAGGCACTGCAAACAGAGCCAGCCAAATCAAAGAGAACGTGCAAGATTCAGATATTGATGATACTGAAGTTTCAACAGTAGCACACAGAATTCTGCTATGGCTCCCTCACACCCATGAGGCTGTTATGTTACAGAGGCTCCTGCTGAAGCCAGTGGAGACTTTTCACTTAACTAAGTTTCCAACTGTGTGTACAATAATCGCAAGATACGGCCTATAACCATAACCCTACATCAGAAAGGGTGTCTCTTTTCCACTATGGCTTTCTTCATTGAATTTTAAATGTCTTGCTAAGCTCCATTTTTGGTGCTTTTACTGGGTGCTACACAGACAGTCCCCCACACCCTTTCCAGTTAATCTCCCACCCATCCCTAACCAACACCATGGGCCTGACTTTGCCTTACCCATCAGTTAGGTCACTAATCCTGGGTCGTGGTGGTCAGTGGCCAGAGCAGCGTGTAACCCCTGGTGTGCCTCATCCCCATCCTCATCCTCACGCTGGATCTCGCCAGCCTTGAGGCCCTGACACCCTGGGCTCCAGCTCCTGATGGCACCAAGCCATGGTGGCACCGTGCACAGCAAGAGCCAACACAGGTCAAACAGAGGGAACTGGGAGTGCAGCAGGTGCCCCCACAGTGCAGCCCTCAACAAGCAGCCACTGCTGACGACCTGCAACAAGACCTAAGGGAATGGCCTGAATTTGTCAGGAGAGGTTTAGACTGGATATTAGAAAAAGGTTCTTCACTCAGATGGTGGCTGGGGACTGGAAGGCTCCTCGGGGAAGTGGTCACAGCACCAAACCAGGCAGAGTTCAGGAGATGTTTGGACAATACTCTTGGGCACAAGGTGTGATTCTCGGGGTGTCCTGTGCAGGACCAGGAGTCGGACCTAATGATCCTTCCAACTCAGAATGTTCTGTGCTGCTGTGATTTTGTGAACCGAAGAACACCGTTTTTTCACCAGAGAAAAGCATCGCCCTAACCTGCCCCTTGCAGCACTTTGCTCCTCACTCATCCCAAATCAAACACAAATCCGAGCAGCAGGTGTTACACCAGATATGCAGGAGACGGAGGGAAGGAGAAAAAGGGAAGACAGGGGGAAATAGAGAAACACAAGCAGAATAACCCCAGCCCGCACCATGAGCTGGCAGGGCAGGACAGGGCAGGGCAGGCAGGGCAGGACAGGACAGGACAGGCAGGACAGGACAGGGCAGGCAGGGCAGGCAGGGCAGGACAGGACAGGGCAGGGCAGGGCAGGGCAGGGCAGACAGGACAGGGCAGGCAGGGCAGGGCAGACAGGACAGGGCAGGCAGGGCAGGACAGGACAGGGCAGGCAGGACAGGGCAGGACAGGACAGGACAGGGCAGGCAGGGCAGGGCAGATAGGACAGGGCAGGCAGGGCAGGGCAGGCAGGGCAGGCAGGGCAGTGCGGCCCCGGACAGGCCCGGGCGGTGCCGCGGGCGGGCAGCGCCGCCGAGCGCTCCCGGAGCCGCCACAGCCCCGCGGGACGGGCCCGGCGCCGCTGCCGAGCCTGAGGCGCGGCCGCCACCTGCTGCCGGCCGGAGGCAGCGCCGGGCGGAGCGGCTGCGGCCGCCTGCCGCGCTCGGGGAGGCACGGCCTCGGGAACCCGCGGGAAGGGTTTGCAACATCCTGACGCTCTGCTCGCCGCTACGAGCGAGAGCAAATCTCCTGAGTGTCTCTGGGCAAGGAAAACCTGAAAAACCCCAAATGACACCAGCGTCTGGTCATTAGCATCTGGAACTAGCCAGTGGAATAAGCCAGGAATAGGGCAAACTCCACCACTTTTTGCTGTGCTTTCCCCTTTTCTTTGCTTTTTACATATTAATAATACCCGTTCCGCAGAACAGACCGCAGGCAGAAGCAAGTAACACCACATCACTGTAATGTCCCATCACATGCTTTCTCAAACGCTGTAGTTGCAGGCTACTTTCTGCCATTCCCAAGGAGACATCAAGGCTCTTCAAGAAGATTTTTCTTTCTTCTGCGTTGGAGGTAATAAATTGATGACAGACAAATAATTATCACCATTGCAGTCAAAGAGTAGACAGGCTGCAGTCAAATGGTAGAGGATGTTTATGAGTGAGTGACTGATGAGCTGGAGTATGGGAAAAGCCAAGACCAGTAGACAAGTTTCTCTCTCAATCCCCCTCTAGTAACAAGATGTAAATGCTATTGCCCCTCACCACTTTGTTCACAGGATACAGACCTGTGGGGTTTAGAAAAACAAAGTAAGACTAGAGAGGATGCTTAGTTGGTTAGAAAATATTTATTCCTCTGTAGTAGTATTGATTACCTTTAGGTGTGAATAGCAATGGCATTCTTATCCTCCAAATGTTCATTCTAGTCAATAAAAAAATTTGTATACCAACAAATCCACAGCTATCCAGGAGGCAAATGAGCTCAGTAGATAATAGATGGGAGAGTTTTGGCAAAAGGGAGAGGATAGAAAGAAGACTGCTCATAAGAATTATTGATAAAAGAATTATATGTTTAGAGAATCCAATTCTCGATCTTGAAGCACTTTATACATTCAGTCCTCAGTGATAACTGCAACCATTTCAATAATCACTGTTTGCTGAAGAAAATTGATTTTAAAATCTCCCTGATTCATTTACAAATTACTATGTTTTTGTACTAACGTAGCACCCCAGAGTCTGAGGCTCAGATTAGGGCTCCACTAGGGCAGGGGCCATATAAATTTGTGATGCAAGACTAAGAAAATGGCTTTCTAAACCTCACAGTTCAACAAGATTCATGGGTATGTATTTGTGCATGTGGTACTGAATGACCGCACTAAAGTCAACACCGGAGACAAAAGCATTTATTTGTTAGAACCTACATAGGCTCTTAAGCACTGAAAGGTGCCTTAAAAAAAAGCTTGTATCCACACATACACACACACACACACACACACGTATAAATATTACTTCATGCATTGACAATGAATTTTTTAGAATACAAGGGCTTGGCAATACTGTGATCATCAATGGCCAGGCATGGCCTGTGGGGATAAAAGCACATATGGTTATTTAGCTGAACATGAAGGTACTACCAGTCACAAACGTGACATCAACAAATTCTTGGCTGCTAGAAACTGGCATGGTTCCATAGTTTCAGAGATCAGCAGCTGGGTCATGAACTAAATCCAGAAATCAGGGAAAATAGAAAATCCTGGGAATGCAGACTTTTCAGCTTGCTTCACA
>QUSF01000003.1:43196494-43251500 GCA_003676055.1 Chloebia gouldiae
GGAAAATAGAAAATCCTGGGAATGCAGACTTTTCAGCTTGCTTCACACCCCTCCATCTTTTGTTAAGCATTTTTTTTCTTTTTGACATTTGCGCGGAAAACATGTCAGTGTGTCTTTTACAGCACTCCAAGGAAGAAAATTCAAGCTGCTCTGCCTGATATTAAAAGATGTGGCATTTGGTAATATTTGGATGTAATCCAACTGCTAAACTGCTGAACTGCAGTTTGTAATGCAAGCACATCTTGAAGGGAAAACAGCAAAAGAGATGAAAATGAAATTTATCAACAGGAATAAAAGAACATGTGAGCAAAAAGCAGTAGGAGGGATATCCAGTGTCTGAGGATGGAAAGAAGGATAGCAAGCACATTAGCAGTGGCATTTGTTTAAACACAGCCACATAATGAAGCTGAGCATCAGCATCATGATAAATTGGAACAGAGGAATGAGCTTCAGAGTGAGTGAGTGAGTGAGTAGATAGCAACTGGCCAAATGTGTCATGTCATGTGGAATGAGTGACCCACCTGAAACATGTTAGATACTGAATAGCTCTGCCTGCTACTTACTCAAGTGACAGAAAGGAAGTTGCAATATGTAAGATTAATACACTTTACAAGAAACAAATTCTCATGCCATTAAAAAGATCATAGTCTGGGCACAAAATCTCACAGTAGTGTAACCCACAAGTATTTAGCTGTTGAACAAGTCCATCTGCATTACATATATTCAAGTGTTAGTAATTAAAGGTGGGATATCAACCTTTAGCTGATACCTTTTCCCAGATACTGTCAGTTTAAATCTGGCTCTTGCCATCACTATAGCATGTTTTTGCTTTTGAAAGGAATGGTGAGGTCCTAAGAATATGACATCAGCCTTTCTAATAAGAGAACTATCGAAAGTAGAGCTGGAAGGGACCTTGCAAGGTCATCTAGTCTGGCCCTCTGCCCTAAGGCAGGATCAATTATACCCAAATCATTCCTGACAGAAGTTTGTCTAACCTGTTCTTAAAAATGTCTGGCAATGAAGATCCCACAACCTCCCCAGGCAGTCTGTTTCAATATTTCACTACTTTTACAGATGGAAAGCCTGTCCTAATGTCTTCCTTAAATCTCCTTGGCTACAATTTAAATCCTTTCATTCTTTTTTGTATTCCCAGAGGACACAGAGAACAATTTGCAACTTCCCTCTTTACAGCAAGCTTTATATGTCTGAACACTGGTATCACATTCCTATTCCTTTCCCTGCATCTCCTTTCTCTAGTTGCACTACCCACTTCTTTCAGTCTTATAGTTCACGTTTTCTAGAGTCCTGATCAATACCACTACTTTCTGTTGGAATTTCCAATTGGACCGTATCTTTATTTTTTGAAGTATAGTGCACAAAAGTAGACACATCACTCCAGCAAAGGTCTGAAGCAGAGAATAATTGGTTAAGATTATTTCTCATTTCTTCTCCATGACACATTAATTTTTAGAGCTGAAACTGCATTAGCTTTCCTCACACCATGGACTGTGTTCAGTGTTTAATTCACAGCAGTCACAAATCCTCTCCTGCAGAATAATGACCACTGAGTAAGAAGCTCCCATTATTTATGTATAATGTTGGCTGTAGAAATTCAGTGGCAAGATCCTGGAATGTCCCACACTTAACTACTTTGAATCTAAACCCACTCACCTCAGACTGCCTTGTTCAGGTTTAGTAAGGACCTCAGTATCTATATGTCATTTCACTTAAAGCAATGCAGTAATATCAGTAAATAATTTATTCCAAGTTGCCTATCCAGTTTAGAGGAATTCAGCAGTGGTTCCTCCTATTACTACCATGTTTAGTATATTCAGTGTGAAATAATCTGAAGCACAGTGATGTCAGTTTAGACAAGCTGGAGCAGCTTAAAATACAGAAAATAATACATGAAAATTATAGCTCAAAGGGGTCCCAGTCAGATGAAAGGTCTCCAACCTACCTGTATCCTGATGACCATAATGCCCAGGGAGGAGAGGAAAGCTCTTTCAATCACACCCAGTAACACCCAAAATTAAGACAAAATGGGAATTGCATCCTATCAGCTCTACAGTTACTTGTCCAGAAGTGAAGTTCAGTCTCTATTAATTTCTGTAATGTATGGAATTATATTTGTCCTGTTATATAATCTTGAAATGTGCTATAAGAAACCAGCTAGTTTCTCTTTCTGTTGTACAGGCAGATCCTACTCTTTAATAGCTGGAGTAATTAGCAAATACAGTGTGAAGAAGACAGAACAAGGATCCTCAGTGAATGGGACCTAAACAACAACCAAAAAATACATTGTCTTAAGAAAAGGCTTAACTCTCCAAGTGCTGGACTGGTTTGTCACTTGAAGTAGAATTACAGGCTATCCATCCACTGTTTATAAGCACATGCAGCATTTAAATAAAATTTCAAAATTGCTCTAAATTTAACCCTCCTCTAATTTTTTATTTTTACCAAGTATTTTAAGCAATTTAGAATGATTAAAGATTTACACTGGAATACTAAGTAGCTAGAAGGAACAGTCTTCTAACCCCCATCAAACTCAGATACACAATTCCCACAGGTGCCTTGGAAAATCCCTATTTTAAATGTTGTTGTCCATTGGATAAACAGCTCAAACATCACTGGCTTTCTGCATGAAGTTCATCTACCTGAAATAATTTATGAAAATGAAAAAATTGATTTAAGCTCTTCTCAGTGCTCCATAAATTTTATGTAGCCCTTAAATTATAAAGCTGCTGCTGCTGCAGCACTCATCAGAACAATGCTTAATCTCTTCTCTCAAGATAGCTGGCATGTCAGAGGAGAAAAGAAGGGACTCAGGCAGCTGGACTGTTTGTTTCAATTTAACAAGGCAGAATAAAACAGCATAGATGCCAGGGCTCTAGTTCCAGCGAGACCATGTGCATGAAGGTTTTATTGCAAAAATAAGTTGTTCTAACCTTCCCCTGCCTTTCCTTGGTTTAAAACCAGAAAATAGTTTTCATTGATTTCACAGGGACTCTTTTTGCACACATCATCAGGTTTGTGATACTTGAGATGTTCCCTGCCTAATTTATAATCAGTGTGTTCTTGTTCTGATATATGGCAACAAAATTCCACATCTGCCCAATTACACACTGGTGTAAAAATGCTGCACAAACTTCACTTCATCCTTATCAGATAGTCTCTCTCAGCCCAAAGCTGTTTGAGAACAGGATGGTTTTTTTCTTTTACTAGGGTTTCATGTAGGGTTTTTTTCTCCTACTAAAAACAAGATGTTTTAGGACTGTTTAATTTCTTTTTTTTTTTAATCTCTTACCTTCTTCAGCAAAGATTGAGAGCATTTTTGGAACTGTATAAAACACAAGGTCAAAATAAAGTCCTAGCACAGAGTAACTGTGATTGAATCTACTCCTTTACTCTTAAATTTGCCTGGTAACATATTAAAAATGTAGACTTCTTTAGTAAGATTTTGGCTTGTGCTAGCTGACTCAGATAAACAGTATGCTGCTTTTTCTGGTTACATCTCATGTGGAGTATCCCAGTCTTCAGAAGCAGAGTGGTCAGGACTTTATTAGACTCACTCTTTTTGGTGTTTCATCCTGGGGGTCCAGAGTCAGCAGCTGCTATAGTCTTTTCCTTCAGCTCCCTCTCTCTTTCCAGCTCCCTCCACTCTCCTCCTAATATTCCCTTGTCTGTCATTCAGACAGTCGTCATCTTTAAGGGATGCATTTCAACCTTTCTATACTCACACTTTTCTCCCACATAACCCTGTGAGTTTCATCCTTCCTCATAGGCTGTTTTTGCTCAGAGGTATACAAACCATCTGTGCCTCTAATACAATGTTCTTAAATAGCCTCCAGGCAGATCTCTATGATTTTTAAGTACTTCTCTTTGCCCTTCAGCCTGCTGTTAACCATTTTCCTCATAGTTTTATAATCTGCCCTTTTAAAGTTCGTTGTTAGTGTGCTGTCCCTAAGGGAACAACTCTTTCATGATATCAAAACTAAAAGTGTGCAGTGATCACCGTTATCCTACAGAGGTTTGACAACACTTTCCTCTAATAACTTCTGCCTCTTACAAGGTAGCTCCCACTTGCCCACGGCCTTAACTAATCAGGCATGGCACTGAGGACTGCCACCAGAGTCAAGGAAAAGGAATCCTTTGCCATATGGATTGGAATGGCACCAAAGCCACTTCTGATAAGAGGGAAAGAACTGCTTTACCAGCTGTTCCTTTGCCTTCAACAGAAAATACACTAACAGTGATGTAAATAACAGTAAAATTCAATCTTGAGTCATTTTCCTGGCTGGTTCCATTCATTTTCCCCAGGAGGAAGTTACTTCCCAGAGGTTGCCTCTGAGATTTTATAGGTTCTCAGTATCTTGAGGAAATCTACAGGAGGCTGCAGTCACATAGAACCTATGGTGTGTCTCTCCTGGTTTTAGTGGCTATCTTTGTGACTGCTGCATGTGAAATGCTCTCAAGGAAGTGGGGCAGAACAGAAGATCTACAACATGAAAAATGTCTTTGCAAATTAGTACCTTGTTCTAGAAATGGGAAGAAAGGGATGATACTGAAGAGGCAGCTGATACACCAGCCTTTCTGTTTGCTGAATGCACAAAGGACTGATTTATGGCATCTTGCCACAGGACAGGCCTATAGGTTATTAACCAGCCTCAATGGACAAACATTTGCTGAGGCTGCACATCAGACCTCGTGTGCTGCACAAAAGGTAATGACTCATCTCCAGGCAAGCCTGATGTCCTTGAGAAGGCAGCTGCCTCTGCACAGCCAAGTGAAGCATTACTTAGTTAATATACTACAGCATAAGGGAAACAATCAGCTGAAACGATGACATTGCTGCTTCCTGCTTCATTTTAAATATGCACCTTCCTAACAGGATTATATACTGAAGCACTGTAAAAAAGGAAATTAAGTCCTGTGATGAAACTTAAAAACGTGTAATTAAAACCACTAAGTACAGGCTTCTTGTGCTCAGTGTCTGCAAAACACAGGCTTTGATCCTCCAAATGATAGTTCTAGGGAAAGTTCTGGACAAAAAAAAAAGCTATCAGAATATAATTCTGACTCATCCCTTCCTCTTTAGGCCAATGAGATGAACTTTTTCAGTACAACAAATTTGCTTTTATTTCAGAAATACAATCAAAGGTATGAACTCCTGGGCCACCTGCCCACATCTGCATTTTCTGGTTTATTCTGTCTATCAAGAATGCAGCATTCTTGATGATTCACCTTGATTCCTATCATTTAGAGAAAAATCCTGGTTCTTCAAAAGAAATTAAAGTGACAGAGCATCTCACCTCTCCTACTGACATCCAAGCACATGTGCAGTGTAAAAAGCCTCCATTATAAGCATCTGCTGCTCAATGCTACTACAGTTCACCTGATTTGTTGCATCTCACTGCTCAGCTAATACCATCAATAAATGTTTTGGTCTTAATGAACTGGGAAATCTCAAGTATTTTACTAACAGAAACAGTACAAGATTCCCATATGAGGTAACTGGCCTCATCTGACCAAGATTCCTCTGTTGGGTAATAAACCTCAGCTACTCTCACCTTGCTCTTCCAGCATTGCTCTCACATTTAACTTGGCAAACTCCATAAGAAAATAAATATACATTCTCCACTACAGGAGAGGAAAAGGACAAGGAATGGGGGCAAGCAAGAGCAAAAGAAAACCCAGGAAAATTGTCCTTTCCTCATGTTTCTTAGCCTCATGTTCCATGTACTTAGTTTTTTTGGCTTCCCCTTTATAAGAAAGTTGTGATTATTATTTTCCCATGGCCCATTAGGACAGGTGATTGCTTAAGAGTTTCACATTTCTTTCCTAAATGAACAAGTAATTGCTCTCTTTAACCACAGGTTTCATGGGAGTTGATTGTGTGTGTGATTTTCCTGGTGTGTCATGGTAAAAACACTGAGTTCTCACATGACTACCTGATTAAAATGCTTTTGTGCATCACTCACACCTCTTAATAAATCTATTCAATTAGTTATTGTTGGGTGAACTGGTAGTGAAATACAATGAATAGAAAGGTCTCCTCCTGGTCAGATCACTACAAGTTAGTCGGAATAAAGGAAAGAAACTGGGTTTCCACATCCACCTTTCTTTCCCCTGCTGTGTTGCCTACACAACAACATACCTTTTATTATTTCCAAGCAAATTCAATCCAATTATTTGTATTCCAGACATCTGTCATGAGGTTGTAGACTAAGAAGCATGATTAACCGAAAGTACCAACTCAATAAGTACTACACTCAATACTTTAAGGTAACCCTCCCTTTACTGGACTTCAGTTTCCCAAGTCTTTCACTAAAAATGGTAACTTTTATTTAAATACAATTACTATCCATAACCAAACATGATCTCAATCTTATTTTGAACAGGCCAGATCAACTGCACATTTGTGAGGAATTCTCTAATTTTACAGTAAAATCAAATGTCCTCTGGTCCTTGGAAAGCATTTATCTCAATGGCCATGTCTCCTAAACTGTCTCACAGCTCAAGTTATGAACTTCCAGGTTGTGCAAGAAAAATGTATGCAAATATATTTCTGTACTGACAAACAGAATCAGAAAAGTTTAAGTAAGCAGCCAATGGTCAATTCATTCTTTCAGATGAGTCTCAGTAAGTCAGACTATTTACTCCATTGTTGATATATGCCCAAATATTCCCTTTGTATGCTGGAATGCTACAAGATTACTTATGGGTGTGCATGTATGTATTGGTATATATTTTTTAATGGATTCAAACAAGTACACAAAACAAATGTATATACTAATTCCTGGGAACCTTTGGTTCTGTACTTTTTCTTTAAATTTCTTCTTCTTTTACATGTAGAGAATACAGACCAATTATGTATTTACAAATGTCGCATGTCCTCATGGGAATAATGAGGTTGTCACACAGTACCTCTCTCACAATTCTAATACAAGACCAATGCAACAAGACTTTTAAAATCAATTTATAGGTCTGGTTTCAGTTTTCTGAAAGGACAACAGATCTATTCATTTTCAAAATCAGGGTAACACGTACTCCCACAAACAGTGCAAAACAGTATGCAGACTTGCATCTGATGCTATGCTGCAGGAAGCTGGTGTGTAGGGAGACAGGCAGGTGCAGGAGGCTCCAATATCAGGAGGCAAAATATCCCATTTCTTGTACTGAAATTTTCATTAAAATATCTTTGGACCACTTAGAAGAAAACTTAAAATTAAAAACTTAAATTTATTGTTTACTACCTGATGAATAAACTAAAACTAGCTGTTTCACACAGCAACTTGAAATTTGCTCCTTGATGAAGCTTTACAGGCCAAATAATTTCAAATTTCAGCTTTATATGTCCTGTCACACAGAAGAACTGGTTTCATATGGTTACAGAACACACCATACACCCAAATAATTTCAAAGTCACAAGTCACATTCCTACCTGTTGGGTTGTGTTTAGGGTTTCCCCCCATTTATGGTTAATTCCTCCCCCCAGAGATTTTGTAAAATGGTCCATTCTCCCTCTTCCTCCTGTCAATCCTCCCTCCTTCCTCCCTAAATGGAAAACCTGTGTTAAGATCATCCCTGGACCCTGCCCCAGGGGCCTGTCCATCACTCTGAGGCCCCTCCTCTCCATCTAGAATCTTCCATCCAGCGCCTCCAGTGATAGGCTGGTTGCCAGGGTTCCCTCCTTCCCCTATACCCCATGGACAATCCCTCTGCTAGTTCCCCTGGTTGCCATTCCCCCGTGTTCCCCCATTGGATGGCAGCTTCCCCCACCCCTAGTTTCCAGCCGCTGTTATAATCTCCTGCACCGAGTGCTCCTCGCCTTTCGGGCGCTCCTTCCCTCCCAGCTGAGGTGGCTGCCGCGTGTGTCTCCAATAACCTTGGATTACTGCTGCATCCTTGAGGACACCCCCTCGCTTCTGCCAAAGTCGCTTGTCGCCTCTTTTGTTTCTGGTGGTTGCCAACCCACAGGTCACTGACCCTGCCCGCTGTGGCCAGGAGAGGTGGCCCCCGCTGCCCACAGTGCTCAAGGGTGCTGGGCAAGAGGACCATTAAGAGAGCACGGCGACACCTAACACCTTGTTCTCTAAAATCCCATCAGCTCTCAGTGTCATTTCTCTCCTGTTACAGAAAAGATGTTGAAATGGACACTTGCTTTCTACCCCCATCTGGACAAGATTTTTAGTCTCCCTTTAAGACCTGGGGGTCAGAAGCAGAACCAGAGGGTCTTGCCCCAGGTTCATGGACGTAGAAGATGCTAGGATCCCTTTAAAATTAGGACAACATTCACACAGGCCTCTCTTTCATTCCCACTCGCTACTGAGAAGCTGAGGCAGTGGAAGGCAGAAGCTCCCCTTTGGTTTTCGTCTGAACCAGGGCAGACCTTGTTTTCTGACTTTTTTTCCTTCCTTTTTCATTGCTGTCACCCGGGATGGCCAGCCATGGCACCACAGTGCGAAAAACAGAACAGATCCTGCTCCATACAGTCACTCCAGCTCCCTAGCAATGCTCAAATGCAGTGGGAAGGTGTGGAGCCTGCGTTGCCCCAGGCATCTGCCTGTCATCTTCTGCTGAGGAGGAGGCCAAGTTCCACCATGAGTTCCAGGCAATGCTGTTGATGGAGCTGCTGCTGCTGCTGCTGGGAGAGAGATCCCATCTGGTGATGTGCAGTAAACGGATCAGCAGCACTTGACTGGTTTTGGAGTCCAGGTTTCTTTTTGTTTTGTCCTTGTTCCTTGCTGGTTGTTGTTTGGAGAAGAGGGACTTTCATAATCACAGAGTTTCAGATGCTGTGGTAGTTTTTTTTTTCCCTAACTAACACATGGTTAGGAGAAGGGTCTTCTCCACCAGCTTATCTTGTCCCCTGAACCACGTGGTCTTCTATGAAGGCTAACATTTCTGGGGAGGGGTTTCTCTGCCATCTTGTTTTCTTTGTTCCCAAGCAGTCCATGGAATTCAGCACCTTTGTATCTAGTAACAATTACTGTTATCCTGCCTGTTGCTGTTTCATTTTTTAGTAAACTTTTCTTTTTTTCACTTATATATTCTTGCTTTCATCTTTGCTTATCAGTGAAAAGGAAGCAGATAAAACTAAAAGGGGCAGTAATTCATTTTAGAGCATCTGTCCCGGAAACTGTCTTAAACCAAGACACACGTAGCTCTAGTGTTTCTTGGCTTAAGTTCCATTTCCAACTTCCCCCTGCTTGAAGAATATTAAATTAACGCTTTTCCACAGCTTAAAGATGAAATACAGTTTTTAAACAAGCTGAGATACCAAATAATTATGAACATGTAAGTTGTTAACTGGAACAAATACACTTAAAAAAAAAAACCCTCAAACACCATCAAACCACTGAGTCCATCAGTGTCAAAACCAAAGTGCACAATCTCCAATTATTTAGGCTTCTTTTGCATTAGTTGATACCATCAGCTAGAATCAAAATCTCTATATCTTGCTATTACAAACAATTCAAATGAATTTGATGTTTCTTAGACTACATTTACTAAAGACAGGATCAAGACTACATGAATTTTACAAATGCAGCCTCTAGCCTTTAGCAAATTTATTGCAAGGCTCTGCAAGAGCTAATCTTGCAAATCACAAATGCAAAGGTTGTGCTAACTTTTGTTAAGCTGCGAGACAGAAAACACAGCAATGAAGTGTCTCTCTTTTGAATGTCAATTATAACAGGTAAAAAACACACAATTGCCAACTAAGGCTATTCAATATAGACAAAATACATTTTAGTAATGGAGGGCATTTTAAAATTGGTTGAAAATTTGTAAGCTGAATATATACAGGTATAATTTGCTATTCATTTGTGACCTCAAATAGCTTTTACATACATGGTTAAATTCTCTTCAAATTAAGACATGACATACAGCTGCAACCAACTGCACAGATTTAGCTCATGCTAATTTTATACAATATTTCTCTAGTTGGACTATAACAAAGTAAGAGAAGACTCAGACACCATGCTTCAATTCCTATGAAGGCCCTCAAGGTTAGTCTCTAGATGGGCAAGCATAAAAAAATATAACCCCTAATCATCATCTTCCTCATCATCAAATGAGAGAAGACTGCTGTTTTTTACTTGTTTAGCTGTACTCTGAGAAGTAGTTGCTTCCCTCTTAGTTTTATTTCCTTCTTTCATCTTCTTACTCGAACTTACATTGAAGTCCAAACACTTCTCTGATGAACGTTTGGCTGGTTTCCTGAACATAATTTTTCCATCAGCAGGTTCTGGTTCATCATCTGTAATAGAGTAAAGTCAGAACTCATCTGCATACGTTCACACATACAGATCTTAAACCAAAATCAGTAAGACCTCTGAGAGAATACAACAATCATGAAAATGTACTTTTTTGCCATAAACTCTGTATCAATGAATGCCCTTCATGTACACACACCTGCTCCATGTCAGCCAGCCCTTGAAGAAAATCCTGCAGCTCCTATAGGAAATGGGATTTCACTAACCAAAGCTCCAAAGTTAGAAGAGACTGTGAGCAGTAGAGCTTTTCCCTCACATTCCACTCACATCCACTTACCAAAATGGAGGACAACTTCACAGGATCCTCTCACTCTGCTTCAGTGTTTGTAAAATTCATGACAAAAAATGCACTTATTTCAGAATTATGGCATCTCTTTAAATAATAAATAAATGGCACGTATACAAGAAAACCTTTTTCTCTAATACATTCTGTCCCATTGAGACAGCTGAAAAGATCACGTGGTAATAAATGTCCTTTATTATCATAATGGATGAAATTTTCAGGGTTTCTTTGTATCTGCAAGATCACCCAACATTCCAACTAATTTTGCTCTAGTGCTTGCAGAGGAGAGGAGCAGACAACAATTGTGAAAACAGGTTAAGTCCCTTCCATGATTATCAGGCAGAGTGGGAAAGCTACGGCATAAGTAACAGCATCAGGGCAGTATTTCTGGAAGATGAAGTGTAATGTAAAGTTGTAAATCAGACACAAAGGTTCATGCTGCAGTAGCTTGCAATTTTTATAATGTATATGTGACAGAATGTTAAGGAGCCATAGGTTCTGTGCAAGATACTTTTCCTAAATTACTTTTGTGAAACTCATTACTCAACAGAAATGTGTTTGACAAGATTATGTGCTATTTAATTAAAACCAATAAATAACTTTTCTCTTTAGCACAAATTCTTTCCTCAGTATATCAGCACTACGGCAGAAGACTTAACGTTTCAGTGTTATCTACACAGCACTGGCTGAAATTCTCCTCAGTGCATTCTCAAAACAATACAACTAATAAATCTGGTATCTTAAGGGCTGTCTGGTACAAATGAAGACATCAACTTTAGCAGGAAATTTCACTTATAATGCCTTAAGTTTCAGAGACCCTCTTAAAGAAGAAAGCTAGCTTGAAAAAGTAGGCACCAATTCTGTCAATGGCTTCTATGGAATGCATACTTCCAAAAGGTACATATGGTGATGAGCTGGAGCACAAGTCCTGAGGGACCTGGGGTTGTCCAGCCTGGAGAAACGGAGCTCCGGGGAGACCTCATCTCTCTCTCTGCAACTGCCTGAAAGGAGGCTGTAGTGAGGAAGGCACCAGTCTCTTCTCCCAAGTAACAATAGGACAAGAAACGGCCACATGGGGAAGTTTAGATTGCATACAAGAAAAATTTCTTCACTCTAAGAGTGGTCAGGCACTGGAACAAGTTGTCCAGGCAAGTAGTGGAAACAGCATCCCTTGCAGTGTTCAAAGAACGTGTGGCACTTGGGGACACGGTTTAGTGGCATCAAAGCAATGCAAAGTTAATAAGTGGGGTTCCATGGGTCTTAGAGGTCTTTTCCCAACCAAACATTTCCTTGATTCTATGATTCTACACTAGTTTATGAGAAAATACTACTATGTAGAAAATAGCTAACCAGGTCTGCGGGAAAATACTTCATTCTTGGCACATTAGAAAAGTATTACAGTTACAAAGAATTAGCAGCAATAATACATTATAGTTATGAAAAGCATAGTTCTCAATGGATCCATTGTGAACTCTGCACAGAGAGTTTAAGTGTTTAGATGCTGTACATGTGATACAGAATTTTAGGAAGTGCCTACAGTAAATTCTGGGAGGGGAAACCTGAAAGCATATAACATCTAATGAATCAGAATACACTGTGCATCCTTTTTCTCAGAAGCTGGGCCTCCATTTTTGGGCTAAGAAGTTTAATAGCAAATTATTTCCCTTACTAATTGTTGCATAACTACAATGTTTATTTGGCAATAGAGATCTTTTAATTTAAACAAGATCTGAGACACAATCTAAGCCAAAAAAATCATACCCCCACTGGATACTCTAACAAATGGATTATTACATTTTCTTAAGAGTGGTACATTTGAAAACCTAACCCCTAAAAATACAGTTCAAAGCATATCCATAAAAGAAAACAGGTGAACAGATACATAGTTGTAATCCATGGAAAAACAGAGGATAGAAATTTTAATTTTACTCACAACTGGCCTGCTACCCACATTATGAACTGCACAAAATAATTTCATTTTGCCAACCAGATGGAGAAACTGATAAGTATCTTTGCAATATGAATTTAAACATGTAATAAGCTAAGGGCACAAACAGCAAAGCTCAAAAACACCACCAAAATGGCAACTAGCTCAGCTCTGGCTTCCAAGGCTACAATACTATTCACAGGTCATTCTGTATCAAAGGAAATTATTTTAGCTCTTGGCCTGGTTAAATACTGTAAAAATTTCATTATATGCTCAAGGACATTCCTTTCAGCAGGAAGCCCAGGCCAGCTTCAGAGAGCAGTGTGTGTTGGCAGTGCTTGACAAAGAACGAAGCAGATAAGGAAACACAGTAGGCCTAGCCTATATGTGGAGAGAGTGAGGACAGACTACGCTTTTTGAAAAAAATTTGATGAAGCAGTTCAAGGAATTTGTATTGATGTGTTAAGATTGTCTTTTTCAGCTGGTAAAATGACTTCACTTTATCCTTTGCAATTTCACCAGGTTCTTATGTGTCAGCTATCTTTTTTGTTTGCATCAAAGACCTACAAAAAACTGACTTGTACTAAGCAATGCAAAAAAAAAAAAAACCCAAAAAAATAAAGAAACAATCTCAGTGTTGGTAGTTTTTAAAACAGGGTCCCAATAAAAGCCTCTGTTAGTATTACGAAGTATGGAAAGCGGGATTTGTAGTAAGCACAATGAAACAAAGTAAAATACATAAAAGCACTACAGAAAAAATAATAAAATCCACTTCTCAAAAGTAAGTCAAAAACTACACTAGCAGTTCAAATTCCCACTGTTCTTAGTCATGGCTACTTTTTACCTGGATCACAAACCACTGGTTGACCAACATGAGCACAGTCACATGTTGAGCTGAAAATGTAATTCACAAGTGACATCAATTTAAGAAACCACAAAAGCAGAGATTTCTTCTTTTCTTTTCATTTCAAGGTATATATTAAAAGAAAAGTAGAAATGAGAGCCTGAAAATGAAATACTGCTTCTCAGTTTAAACTGGTTTTTGATTTAGTAATCATTTGTGTAGTTAGCAGCACCACTTTTCAGCAGTTCCTGTCCCTGTATGTCACTGAGGCAACAACAGGAAACACAAGTGCCACTAAACTGTCAGGAGCAACAGAAGGAACAGTGGAACCCATATACTTCTATTCAAAGATAGGAGGTTAGGCAAAAAATTACAATAACCTGGCAAATTTCTTAATGGTTTCTAGGGTTAGAAGTTCAGGTCAACCATTTCAGATGCTCCTTCCACTGCTTTCTAGCAACCATTCTCTATCCATGCCTGTGGAAGCATTTATTCCAGGAATTCAGCACACTGGTGGTTTGAAGATAAGCAGGTCACTCTTGCTCCATAGTCAGTTTCAATTGTTTATGAGAACACTTAGGAAAGTTTTCCTTACTTAAAAATTGCAAAGTTAGCTTTGATTTGGGTTCCTGCTATTTTACATATATGTGAAATATTTCATATTTCACAGAGCAGCATTACCTCTCTGAGATGTATCTGATATTATCAGCTGCTTAAATCAGAACAGTCTGTGCTTATTCAGAAAGGACTCCAATAGTCAAGACAGCAAGGACTGTATTCTCCTTGCCTATTCTCTCTACTGTCCTTCCCCAGAACCCAGCATATAGAATGAAACAAGAAAAATATTATAAGGCTTTGAATAAGAAAGGCTATCATTGCCAAATTCGGTCATCTGCATATGTCAGAGTGTCCCAGAGGCCATAGAAGTAGAAAAACACTAGAAAAAATATCTATTTTATAGACTATAATAAATGCTGAGATAAATTATCTCGCAGTAATTCACGTATTTTCTTTTGTGCAAATTTAATGTCTCATAAGACCATTTTTCTTTGTCTCTGAACCAACAGTGACAATTTAAAAAATGATGCATAAAATACTAAGCAAAATTACTGCTGATAAACAAACTATTTTTTTTAAAAAGCCTCTGAGTCTCTGCTCCATGGGAAAAAAATATTTCAATATAGAACGGTGTTTTCTCATCTAAGAAAGGTTTGGTCCTAAATAAAAAAGATCCCTGTGACTCTACTTGCAAAAGCCAACAGAAAAACTAGGATTTGTTCTGCCTTAGGAAGCAATTAAGTGCAGCTAGGACATTAATCAGCTGGTTTTACCACAATAATGCAAAAATGTTACTCATCTATAAAAGAAAACTCAAGTCATAGGAACATCTGGTGTCTAAAATTAAAAATAAACAAAACCAAAACAACAAAAGCTGTAGCCACGTCAAAATGGTTATAGAAGAAAACAAAGAAGAGAGTATGTAAATGAGATATGGAAAATTCTGGAGTAGTATCACAATGCTAAACCTGAAGACAAGGTCCTTCAAATGAGGACAATCACTACAATATAAGGGAAAATATGGCAGAACCTCAAAACTGAGACTTCCCAAGTTTTGAAAAACTGTTTCTATGCACAACAGATAGTAGCACATTTCTTAGGTTCTGTCAAAGTGCCTCAGCATTGATGAATGCTGGAAAGGAAGATTATCAGTTGGGAAATTTACTTTCCTATTACCTTTTCAGCTTCATGTCATTTCACTAACAATCTGATTTGCGACTATATAATAAGGTCTAGTAGCTATTAAATTAATTTGACTTTCAACTCTGGGATTAAAATCAAAGCAACATGAAATGCAACCAAGTCATGCAGCACCAAACTCTCTTTATACTTCCCTGTCTCAGTATTGACAGCCAAAAAATTAAAATAAATTCTCATGTTATTCAAAACTCTCTTTATTAAACTGGAAGTAAACAGCTGTCTAAATACCTGCCTCAGACTAGAAATCAAAACTTAAACCTAGAGGTCAGACAGACAGTGCAAAAATGGCCCAAAAGGCAAAAAAGCCTTCAGCAAGTTGTAGCATAGTCACACTCACCTCCCTTTGTTGGAAATTTCACACTGGGTTCCCTCCATAGCAGGGAAACCCAGTAGTGCTTACCCTGTTTATTCCCATAAGCCATAAAAAGGAAAAGAACACCAAGACCTCATATTAACTGCAAAGGCAGATGAAGGAACAGTAACACAACAATGCAGAACAGAGGGCAGCAGTCCCCAACACTCCCGCTACCTACTTCTGTGGATTTTTTCCTCCAAATGCAAGCTATTACTGAAGGGCTGAAGGGGTAATAAGCAGAGGTGACAAAGTCCTACAGGGACTCAATACTGCCATCCTCACTACATACAATTATGTCTTAGGAATGTCTTTTTCCACCAAGTAAGTTCAGTCACTCTATTCAAATACACTTCCATTTCACACTGTGTATTCAGCTTGGTAGCTCTTTTGGACTTTTTTCACAGCATGGACTCCACCTCAATAGATTCTCATGGACAACTACTTCTTTTTGCCCAGCTTTACAAAATCATTTTTCCCCCTACTGTGATCACTCAAAGTTCAAGTTGCTTATATGAAAAGGAAGCCAATGCTCAAAAAGAACCATGATATTTCTTTCCAATAAGTTGAAACTTCTCCCAATACTAGGAGGGTGAAAAGAAATTTTGTGATGACTTTAGAAACTGCAACACCAAAGCTGAGCATATATTCTCAGAGGAGTTCAAGTCAAATACCTGCTTAGACCTAACAAACACATATCCACCTGCAGAAAATAGGACGTGGTTTATTTAGTTTCAAGCTAACCCACATTATTAAAAATTAAGATTACTCATCAATCTGCATTTCAAAAAATATAAGATTCTCAACCTATTTTCTCCCACTTCTGTTACCGACTTCTCCATTTATACCATTTGAATTTTAACACATACATCTACAAAGAGATAGCATGAACCTGAATTTTCAAATCCAAATGGCAGGCTAAGAGAGAAGCCAAGGATGTCCTATTGACAACTATGTGCTAGGCCTCACAGTGTGCTCTAAATTCAATTGGCAGCTTTTGTAAACAGCCATAATGCCTAACCACAGAAGACGTCCAATTTCTATGATTCACCTTTCTATTTTATACTTGTGGGGTTCCAGTTCCTATATTCTTCATTGTCAAGACATTTCCACTAGAGACAACAGAAGTTACACTCAATTTGTCAGGTCTTCTGTAGGCAAAAGATAAAGCTACATTTCATCACACCCTGTGTGATGATTGAAGCTTCTGGACGCTCAAAGCACTTATGTCAGTCATAGTTGAATGCTGAATACTGAGAGAAATTCTTAACATAACTGTATCCATCAGCTGTAGTTTCTCATCTTTACTGTGAAACTGCAGCAGCCCCTCCCACACCACTTCCATCTTTCCATTCTGTGTAATTCTTTGTGGCAGAGTGTCCTAGGGTAAATTTATGATGTTTGTATCCCCAGTTATGTGCTCTGCTTATGCTGGATATTATATTCTGTGCCTTCAGGATGGTTCTGAGAGCAAAGGCAGAGAGAAGCATGGAGTTTGTTATCAGAAATGGCATTCCTCCTCCACATGCTGCACTGGATTGTTTTGGCATGGACAGAGCAGAACAGATCCCTCCTTTGCTTTTTAGTTTAGTTTAGCTAGCTGGGGCAGGGAAGTTTTCACTGAACTGTCTTTTCTTTCCCTTTTCTTAGAACTGTTTGAACCTGCTCCAGACTGGGGACCCCAGGAGCACCAAGAGCTCTCACTTTGTGGCCATCGGGCCTTCTCTGGGCAGCAGCCTTTCCCAGTGCCAGAGGGACTGATAACAGAGCGACCACCCCAGGAGACACTTTCTGAATTTGTCATCCCTTCAGAGCAGCAAATGAGTTTTGTCATCTAGTATTGTTCACTTTTTGTGCTGGGGAGTGCTTCGCCTGTTAAATAAACAGCTTTTTTCCACTTCTCTCCAGGGAAATTTTTCCCAAACCAGTTAGGGGGAGTTTGCTTTCTGGGGGGGGCCTTTTTGGAGGTTTTCTCCCAAATTTTCCCTAAACCAGGACACAGAGAAACATTTTTTTCTGGACCTTGCTGTTTTTTGGCACTATTGTATCATGTGTCTATCTTGCTTAATATATTTGCAAGTCACAGCGTGTACTGGGGTTGATTTTAAGCAAGTAATTACATGGACCAGTAAGATAAGTGAACATGTTCCCAAGCCATGCATCTGCAATTCTTTCCACCAAAGCACAGACGTGAATCCCTCTGCCCTGACACTCTCCTTCATGAACTCATACAATTAGCTTTTAAACATCAACTCCACTGTCAAATTTGGTTGAACTAGTCAAAGAGCTAAAAAATGATCGCAGGTGATGTCAAAAGACTGTGCATCAGAAGAACACAACAAAAAATTAATTTACAAAAATACAAAAAAAATTAATTTAAGGGAGTATTTAGGGGGAGGATGATGCACAATCTAGAAGCACAGAACCACATCATTATAAAAAGCCAGACAGCCTGAACATGTACTTAATGACTTGAGATTAGGAACCAGAAGTGCAAATTACTTAGGTGAAAAACTCAGAACTAATCAAAGGTAGTATTAAACAGTAGAAAACTGAGCAAGCATCAGACTCACTTTTGCGGGTTATCTCTTTGACTACACAAAGCAAGAAATTAGTAGTTTGAAATTCACCTGATTCTTTTGACTTTAAGGCCTCTTTGATTTGCTGTTTAATTTTCATTGCTTCTTCTGCAGTCAAGTCCCCTTTTTTCAGTGTCACCACTTGAGGCTGCTCATCCTCCTTGTCACTGCCATTGTCACTGTCATCATCAGCAAGTGGAAGCTGCTCTCTCTGGACAAGAGAGAAATAAAAACCATTCTGATCATCACTCCAGTTGTGGGTCAGTACTCCTTTGCAGAAAGGTTATTGAGGAGACTTGGCATAGCTGCCAGTGCCAGGCTCTCCCAACACACGTTGTCCAAAGGACATTCCGGACATTCCAATTCTATCACTCAGACACGGCTTCCCATTGAAAACATTAGCATAGGAGTACGGGCTTCTTCAATTAGAGACCAGAAGGAACTTGGAAAGCAAGCAATTAATTCCTTTTCTTCACCATCTTCACTGTGCAGCATAATCTGCTGTGCAATTTAAATTCAAGGTTCCAAATTTGAACCTTCCATGCTGCACTAAAAGCAACACAAAGGGAAATGTAGGTCCATGGTGGCTGGGTTATTAAACCTGGCTAAACAAATCACTGTAAGCAGTACTGACACAAGGAAGATCATGCTCCTGTTGCTGCTGTCTCTGACTTACGCACTGGGACAGAAGAACCAATTGGGGTAATTTTTTTTTTTTAAGTACACCTTCTGGCATGGAAACCTCAGAAGTTTGGCAATATTAGAGAACCTGAAAACTTCATATTTTAAGTATAGACAGCATTACTGTAATCTACTGAATATGTGTGTGTGTATATATATATATATATATATATATGTAAAACGGTAAGTTAATTTCTTAAGGTACCCTGTAAAATCCTATTTAGAGGGAAATACATGCTAAATCACATTGGAAGCAGAAAAAAACCTGTGCCTCAGGAAAGGCTGCCTTTTAACAAGCTGGCTCAGACCCTACCACCCCTGTCCTGTCTTTCCAGCCATCACAACACAGTTCATGACCGCGGACCTACAGCAAGATGTTTTAGGTTGGGAGAGACCTTAAAGATCATCCAGTTCCAACCCCCTCGCCGTGGACAAGGCACCTCCCACTAGGCCAGGCTGCTCTGAGTGCTATCCAACCTGGCCTTGAACAGTTCCAGGGATGGGGCATGAATGAACACAATGCCACAATCAACTCTAGGCAACCTGTGTCACCACTCACTTTTTTCTACATACAGAACCTAAATCTCCCCTCTTTCAGTTCAAATCCTTGTTAACTGCTTTACGATAAATTTTTTTACAGTACTTTTAGAACATTTTTTTCCACATCGCCCCCCTCCTGTACTGCCCTGGGCCTTTTGAAGTCCGGTTCAAGCTCGGACATGAGCACTGCTCCCTCCGTGCCCCCACAGGCCCTCGGGCACTGACAGGCTGGAGCGGCTGCCCCGCACGGCCGCACTGCAGCCTTGCAGTTGTTCTGATCCGCCAACACACAAGCAAGACCAAGTTACACATACGATTTTAGTTACAAAACCCTGGAATGCTGCTGCTTCCCCACCGCCCACTACGCGAGAAGGCAGGGAGCAGGGACGAGCGGGCATCAAGGTCCGGGAAGCGCCGGGAAGCGCCGGGAAGCGCCGGGAAGCGGGCGCTGCCGCCTGCCAGCCGCGGGCGTTACCTTGGTGTCCACCGTGGGGCCCTCCCGATAGCCGACCCGCCGCTTGAAGCGGCTGAGGAAGGCGGGCTCGGCGGGCCGCACGTAGGACACCTGGCTCCTCTTGCTCATGGCCGCCGCGCGCGCGCCCTCCGCGCCGGAGCCCGCGGCCAATGGCCGCGCAGCCGCGCGCCGGCCGACATGGCGGCGCCCGCGCCGGGCTCGGGCGGGGGCGGGGCCGCGCCGCTGAGCGCCAAATTCGAAGGCGCCGCCATTTTGGAGCGGCGGGCGGGAGTGGCCGGGGTCGGCGCGGCCATGGCTCCCGGCGTGAGAGGTGAGAGGAGCGGCCGGGAAGGGCTTGGGGATGTGCCCTCGCTTCAGGGAGGAGGCGGGGGCACCGGGGCACGGCTCTGCGCGGGAGAGCCGCGCTGTCCCGTGCCCTGGCGGGGCACCACCCGCATAGGAGCAGCGGTGGGGCCCGGTGCCGCTCGGTGCTCCGGGGCGTTCAGAGCGCTGCCCCGGTGGTGTCGGGGTACCTGGGAGTCAGCCCTTTCCCGAATTACGGAATAAGCGGAGTCCGAAGGGGACCCACAGGCATCATCGAGTCCAGCTGCTGGCCGTGCACAGCACCATCCCCAACAATCACACCGTGCGCCCGAGAGCTTTGTCCAAACGCTGCTTGAACTCTGTCAGGCTCGGTGCTGTGACCACTTCCTTGGCGTGCCTGTTCCAGTGCCCAGCCACCCTCCGAGTGAAGAGCCTTTTTCCAATATCCAGCCCAAACCTCCGCTTACACAATTTCAGGCTATTCCCAGGGCTGTGCAAGTACCTATCGGTCTGATTTCAGTTTTTAACTGCACTCCTTTCCTTGACAACTTGTGCAATTAAAGAATAAATTACTTAATTCGAAGTTAAAATATTTCTCAGATGCTGAGTAAGTAAAAACAGCCCATAAAAAGATCATGTAGCAGCAGGATATTTAGGTAGTATGAATGTCAAAGAGAAGGTAGGCATCTTTGCACATCATTGTTCGTTCTGCTGTTAAAGGTGAGCATCCTACAAAAAGAACTGTGCTTTTAAGGATTTTGTAAATACTTTATTATTGGAATATTTTGAGGCATTGTCTTTCATTGGTATTTTTCTTATTTTCTAAATACAATTTTGTTAGTTAATGTTTTGACTATATTATGTACTTTGATGTCAGATTAAGTAAAAAATAAGTCACTTTATCTACCTGTGAGGTAATATGTGCTGTCACCTTGAAATCTGAAGCTGCGCAAAATGAGCCTCACTCACACAATCAGTGAGGTTGGAAAAGACCTCTGAGATCTTGGAACCCAACCTATGACTGACCAACTCCTTGTCAACCACACCATGGCACTGAGTGCCATTCCAAACACCTCCAGGCATGGCGACTGCAGTACCTCCCTGGGCAGCCCATTGCAATATTTAATCAGCCTTTCAGTGAAGTCATTCCTCCTCGTGTCCAGTCTGAACCTCCTCTGGCACAGCTTGAGGCTGTGTCCTCTTGTCCTGTCATGTGGGAGAAGAGTCTGACCCCAGCCTCCTTCCAGGCAGTTATAGAGAGATGAGGTCTCCCAGAGCCTCCTTTTTGCCAGATTAACAAATGGCACATTGCTAATGTTCACATTAAATGACTGGAGCTTTCTCTTCCTCTGTAAAAAAGTGAAATCTTTCTGCCAAATGAAGATAATTACCAAATATTTTAATGTAGTTCTGTTCATGCATAAAACAGGTATTTATAAGGCTCTCCATTTATTTCCCTCTGTACTGCTTACAGTATTTTCTGTTTAAGTGAGGAGTTTTGAGCAGTAATTTTATTTTAATTTTTGTGTGTCTCTCTTTTATAGATCTGCGTGACTCTTCAATATCTTCATTGAACTCAGCTAGGTAAAATAATATTGGCCACTTCCAATATATTTTTAATCACATTGCACAGAAAGTGCAAACAAACCCTAGCATAACTTTGTGAGATTATTTAAAGTTTTTTATTTCAATCTTTACCTGCCTAAGATTGCTGCCTTTCTCTCCTAATATCCTTACAGGCTTCAAAAATAATGTACTCATAATAAAACCGTTACACTGACATTTTGGGTTCCTCTTGTAATGCTGTCATGCAATAAATTTTCATTTCTCCACTAATTCTGCAACTGAGCTCTAGAGTTTATATGCAGAAATATCCCACTAGGAATTTCATCCTGTGAGGAAGCCCTAAACTAAAACAAAAGCCAAAAAGCCCTCCTCCAAGTGTAAATTGTGTCACAACTCAGAATAATGTTATACAAAGAAAGCACATTTGGCAAATTAATTTGGTGTATCTTAAATCCAGTATAACATCTTCCCTTTCTCAGCTGCTGCTTATGTTCTGAACCCTTTCCTTTGTCACTACCCAACTGCACATTTCATTCATGAATACCCTTCCCCACTTTTAAAACTTTTCTTCTCACTTGTTACCAAAAGTAATAATAGCAGATACAACACCCTCCTGCTAAAACTTTTTGAACAGAATGAAATAAAGTAAATCCAAGTTTGCTACCACTTCATGTAAGAATTTAATTCTTTAATATTTTATGGGTGTATTGGTATTTACGGCAGAACTCTTCAGGCCCTTAATGTAACTCATGCACAGTTACTTATTAAAGCTGATAAATGTGATGAAATTGGTTAGGGATATTTTAGATGCAGGAACTTGCTATGCTTTATTTGATTCACTGATCAAGAATTGATTCTTTTTCCCCTTCTTGTGAGCACCAAAGAAAAATGCTAACAACTTTTTTGCTGGACTGTAGCATTATCTAATCCATTGGTCCATTAAAGCTTCCAGGAGTAAGAAGGGCATCTCATGTTCACTGTGCAATGTGTTCTTTTAGAGGTAAAGCTAGGTGCCACAGCAGTAAATTGCATGTAACTGCATGTTCTTTGTCTTTTAAATCTGCCACATTTTTACTTCTATTGTTTCTGTATGATTTTCCAACAGACCTTTGTAAGGCTTCATCTGATTGTTGCAATTTAATTTTATCAGACATCTGATCTATTTGGAAGTAATCTAATGCATAAACATTTATTTAGTGTTGAAGGTGATGCTATCAAAGTTTTTGTAAGGGTGCGTCCCCCTTCAGACAGAGCTGCATTAAGTGATGGAGACCATGGCCTGTGTTTATCTGTCCTTTCATCAAATACCATCCGCCTGCACTCAAAGCCTGAGCCAAAGATCTTCACTTTTGATTATGTTGCAAATATGGAAACAACACAGGTAATCATTTCCAGAATCTCATAACTACTGCTGTTTTCACCCAAGTTTTGGCAACTGCTATGCTAAGCCTTTCTAAAGATGTAGTGCATTAGGTCTAATTTTTTGCATATTGGTCATATTGGAAATACAGTATAGAATGCTGCATTAAATTTTGCTCTCTAACAGTTTTGATGTGATTTTTTTAGCTGTTTTTTTTTTTCTTTAATTGGAGTTTGAATTAAAATTAAAGGTTTTGTTTGTAAGCATTATGGTAACAACATAGAGAGAAAAGAAATCTGCTTATTGAGACAAATGTATAAAAATAACTGGCAGTCAGTCGCTGGTATTAAGATGTGATATCATAGAATATGCTGAATTGGAAGGGACTCACAAGGATGATCAAATTCAACTCCTGGCCCTGCACATTTGTATTTAAAGAACTTCAGAGTTTATATTCTGTTTACAGTATCTCCTTCTTCTATTTTTGCCTTTTAAACATAGCGTTTAAATGGATGCATTGATCACCTGGGACAAGTAACACTGGAAAGAAAATCCTTCAATTTAATTTCTATTAGGGTGATTGACATTCTGAACATAATTTTAATTCTACTAGGACTCCCAATTCCATTTAAATTCTGTCAAAAAAACAAACAAAACAAAACCTCCCAAAAACTTTACCTGCTCTAGGCTCTTCTTGCAGATCTAAGAGAAAAATGTGAAGATAGTGAAACTGAATTGTGGAGTTCTTTTGAATGTGCCATTCCACAGTGGCAAATGTTGAAAGTGTCACAGGCACCTGGCCTACTGATAGTAAAAACTGCATAACATAATCAAGACCACTGGATCAAAATTATTATTATTATTATGTATTTCAAAGCTGTTACTATGATGCTGAATTTTATTATTTCTCTTAGAGTTTATCAAGAAATAGAATTTTTTCAGAGAGAGCGATTTATGTCACAAAGACTTAGCATGGATCATTTTGCTGTGAGAATTCCAGGGGTTATCGTACGTGTCTAACCTTAAGGAATGCATCTATTATATACTATAAAGTTATGGCATAGGAAACACTGATATAACAGATACTTCAACAGGTAGTGCCAAGTGCTTTCTCTTTCCCTTGTCCCCAGGAGTCTGTGTTCTCAAGTGTGGCTAAAAACATTGTTGAGTCTTGTATGAATGGCTACAATGGAACCATCTTTGCATAGTAAGTGATTTTATAACAATTACAGTCATTTCATAGCAATGGTGACATTTAAGGAGATTGTGCTAATAAGCAGTTGGGGTTTTAAGAGCCAAAGCCTGCCTGATGTTACAGTAAACTTCAAAAGTGCTTCCTTGCTGCAGCACAGCATAAGGAATGTTCTTGCAGTATTGGATGGTACTCCTTTCCCCTCTTTTGGAGGAATCTGTATGTAGGTGTTATGCTTTTAACACTTAAGGCTAACAATGCGGATGTAAACTCATTTAAATCTTACTATTATGTACTTCAAAAGTGGGAGTTTCATTGTACTGTTAAAGAGAAAGCTAGTGGTTTTCAGTATGTCCTTGGTATAATGGAATGAAAATTGTTTTAACTTGACATTTGGCCAGCTCAACTCTTTAGTGGTTATTGGCTGCCTGTGGGAAAACTCAAGAATGATAATTTTAACTTTTAGAATATTTGTAAGGTAGAAATACATCCATTAGTAGTAATATGTATATCGTTACATTAACTAAATATTTTTTCACTTTTCATTTTGGTCAGAAAATGCAGACTTAAAGGGCTAAGCTAATCAAAACCTTGCCTTTAGTTTTTTTACTATAGCACAGCTTTTGCAAAACTATGAAGTCCACTTTGTTGCTATATACAAATATGGAAAAATTAAATTAAATTGCCCAGAAGCTTCTCTAGCATGATTAATAACTACATTAGAAAAAAAAAAACCTCTAAAAGAAAAAAAATACTTTTAAGTCAAATATATCCTTATATCCAAATATATCCTGAGTGACATAAAACTTTAAAGATTGACCCAAAAATTAGTTTTATGTATATGTTTGAAAGCCTTCATTTTAATGCTAACTTCCCTTTCCAACAGAAATTAGGAAGGAAATGGTGGGTGGTAAGGGAGAAAAAATGGGATTATCTAATGGGATTTCTTTGTAAAATTTGCTGTTCTATTTTTATACCTTTTTAGCTGACTGATTCCTCAGCTTGCTTCTCTATCCTTGTCTTCAGTTTAGAAAAATTTTTGTTTGCTTGTTTTAAAGTTTGACTTCTTAAAAGATGAAGATTAGTGCAAAATTCAGAATAAAGTTTAATCTCACTCTTTTTTTTTTCTTTTTTGTTAGTGGCCAGACTGGGTCAGGAAAAACCTTTACTATGATGGGTAAGTGCATGAGAGATTAATCTTTCAGTGGTTTCTTAATTTTTTTTTTTTTGTCTTGAGATGTATTCCTCATGTCAACCACTACTCTTGAGTACTACTAATTAATTATTTTTTTAATTAAAAAATCTCTCTAGGACCATCTGATTCTGATAATTTCACTCACAGTCTGAGAGGTGTAATTCCACGGAGCTTTGAATACTTATTTTTTCTAATTGAGCGGGAAAAGGAAAAGGTACATTTATTTTGTAATTCCTATTGCAGTAAAGTATTTAATGTCTCACAGTAAAGATTAGCTAAGGTTGGTAAACTGGGTGTGCAGCCATTAAATTACCAAGATTATTGCCATCTTGCCTCAAATTTATTAATGAGAAATAATTGCGTCTAGTACTGTACCAAATTATAGTACAGTTTCTTCAGACACAGGTGTGCTTGTATTTTGAGTTTAAAAATGCATCTAGGTTTCTGGATGTTGGTTGTCACCTGGGCATCAGGAATGTATAGTATGCAGAATATATATGCAAACTAAAAGCTTTAGATACACGTGAAAAGAGACTTGCTGCCATATAATGACAGAGTTAATAAAACCAATCTGCTTATAGTGTAAATTACTGTTTTTCAGGCTGGCAGTGGAAAGAGTTTTCTCTGCAAATGCTCATTTATTGAAATCTACAATGAACAGATATTTGACTTGCTAGATTCTGCTTCAGCTGGACTCTTTCTCAGAGAACACATCAAGAAGGGAGTCTTTGTTGATGGTGCAGTTGAACAGGTGTTGTCATCTGCTGCTGAAGCATACCAGGTATTTTTTGGCACTTTTTAATGCTGGACTATTCATCCTAAATCTTACATGGTAAATATTCCTCTTGGATTAAAGCACATTTTTTTGCTTAATTTTTGTCTGTGATGCTTTCTACCCCAATCTCCCTAATTCAAAACACAGTGTAAAAAAAGCTGGTTCAATGCTTTCTGACTACCCCATACCTGTAAGAAATCAAAAAGGTTTTAGAGTTTGGAATACCTGAATGGCAATTACAGTAATCTTTCCCCAATGCTTCCCCTACACATCTCTGAAATAGCTGCGGAAAAATACATTACCTGCTAAGTGGGCTCCATGTGTTCAGGGTTGTCAGGTTTATTTCTCCATTAATGATACACATACACATAGTACTTGTGTGAATTTAATTTTTTTTTAATTATTATTGTGTGTACTGCTAACATACCCCAGTATAGGGTATGTTTTGCTTTCAAACAGCAGCAGCACTTTTGGAGAAAAGAAGTGAATATTATAACAAGGTCTGCTACTAAGCTTGACTGTAGCTATATCTTCTTTGCTTTTAAAATACTTACATTGGGAAACTGTAAAAAAAGTCCTTGTCCTTGAGATTTTTAAAAGCTGTTGGATAGAATTGTGTCTACAGCTGTTTCTGTCACCTGTATGTAGAGTACAGCTGAAGTTGTGATGTCCCTTTCATGCTTAGGTATTAACTACAGGTTGGAGAAACCGCCGTGTAGCATCAACCTCCATGAACAGAGAATCCTCCAGGTCACATGCAGTTTTCACTATCACAGTGGAATCCATGGAGAAAAACAATGAGGTTGTTAACATTCGGTCTTCCCTGCTCAACCTGGTTGACTTGGCAGGTTCTGAGAGACAGAAAGACACCCATACAGAAGGACTGAGGTTAAAGGTTAGTTCTGTAGTATCTGTGGCATCTTTCTACTTTCAGACGCAGTGCCCCGTTCCTTTACCAAATCCGTTCACTCTTGTTCCCTCCTCTTTTTTTAGGAAGCAGGCAACATCAATCGATCACTAAGCTGCCTGGGCCAAGTAATCACAGCACTTGTTGATGTGGGCAATGGCAAACAGAGACACATTTGTTACCGGGATTCCAAGCTCACTTTTCTGCTACGGGTAATATATATCCTCTGGATTTTATCTGCAGCCTGGGATGTAGAAAAATACAATTCATTGGGCTTTTTAACTATTAAAAGCTGAATTCCAGTGCATTAAAGTTGTTTCAATATTGGGCAAGTGGAAAAAAGATTGAAAATTATCTTTTTAGCCTAAACAGATTTCTGATCGATCTATTGCTGTTAACTGAAGACAAATCTATTTATTCTCATATGCTACTACTACATACATATTTGGAAGTTTTAATGAAAAAAAGCACATTTTCATCCTTATAATTTGGGAAATAATGTATCAAAGATTTATTTATTTAGAGATGTGTTGATACATTTGCTGTGATTTCCAAAATTAGCTTATGTGTGCTTAGGGTTGGTCTGGTGTTAAAGATAAATTTAGTCTCCTACCTGAGAGCTTATAGGCTCTTTTCAAAATGAACACAAAAAAGGACATAAGCAGTCAAAGATTTGTTGGATGTAAACACTCACCAAAATTCTGTGAAGAGTAAATGAATGGCTGTAGTATATTTTTGTATAATAATATAGTATTTGTACACATACAGTATCTGTATTACAACACAGTATTGTGATCACAGCAAAATTTGTCAATGTTCCATCCCAGTTCTGTGTAGATTGATGAAACTGAGGAATTATGTTCTTCTAATGCAACCCAAAATACATAAAAATTGGAAGACAATTACAACTTTGTGAGCTGTTACTTTAAGTGGTTATTTTTTTGAGGTGTCTGTACTGCAGAGAAGTCTACAAATGTGAGCTTCACTACTACAGAGCGAGAATGCCATCAAGGCTTGTGGACTATTCTGTAGTACCAGACTTTTAGTCCTTATTTATGAATGCTGCCTTCTCTTGAGATTTGACAGCTACTTGTTTAACAGCATAAAAATGCTGTACATGTAAAAGGGAGATGTTCCTTTTATATCCTTGGTCAAGAATCTGCTGGTTTGTAATTTTGTTTGATAGTTGCAACTAGAAGGAAGATAGGTTGGAACAACAAACAGATGATGTTAAAAGTAGTGTTACCACTAATCTGCTAATTACCAAAATTATTTTTACAGTTGTTTAGAATTTTTTCCTCTCCCTGCTGTTAAGGTGAAGAAAATATCTCAATATAGGCTGGGTTTTGAAGCCCTAAATAATGTCTTTATTTGCGGTCACATCCTTTATATCCACATTTGAAATAAAATTTGACAAATTTACCTTCTGTGTGGATATTTGTTATATGAAATTATTTCTGCAATTTGTTCAAAATGATACACACCATCTTTTGGATGATAGCTTCTTATTGTCATCAAAAACATGCAAATAAAACTAATTTCCATGTTTTTAAATAGGATTCTCTTGGTGGTAATGCAAAAACGTGTATAATCGCAAATGTTCACCCAGGATCCAAGTGTTTTGGTGAAACACTGTCCACTCTTAATTTTGCTCAGAGAGCAAAGTTGATTAAAAATAAGGTAAGAAAATTACTTTGTCTTTATTGTAGCGACAGACAGTTGTCATTTAACTTACATATCTGCAAGCAAGGTAGCTTCATTGAAGTGCTCCTGTGCTTTCACTAATTTAAGGTGATGTAGCTTATTTGAAAACATTAATTTGCTTTGTATTTTTTTAAAGACAAATTGTTTTTGAAAAGGGCTTGTTAGCTCTTGGTTAGGAATAAAGGATAACAGCTGGACACTAAGTAATGGCTGCTAACAGCATGTATTCATTGCTTGTTGTCAGAGCACTTCATTAGAAAAGTAAAAAGTAAAGTTCTGATTCAGTGTTGTTTCTGTTCACTTGTTCTATATTAATTCTAGTGCCCAAAATGTAATTTTTCATGAGCGGGTTTCTAAAAGCATGCTGGCATTTAGCTAAAACTCTGTCTCTAATGTATACTGCTTTGTTGTTGGAAAAAGATCCAGACAAAATTCTGAAAAAACATTATATTTTTTTAACATCTAATGCCATCTGAAGTGCAACTTGCTGATTTTTCAGTGCATGGAACTTCACTTTTTTGAGGAGTTCTTCCTTTTCTAAGATGGAAGGAGTTCTCAGTAATTTTGCTGGTTTGCATTCTATGAGTTTTCTCTTATCATGTACGATTTTTATTTATACCTTTTCCTAATTTTCTCCTATTTATAAAAGGCTGTAGTAAATGAAGATACACAAGGAAATGTGAGCCAGCTGCAAGCTGAGGTCAAGAAGTTGAAAGAGCAGCTTGCTCAACTTACTTCAGTGCCATCTGTGTGCAGTATTTCTGTATCACAAGGTAAGAGTTGGAAGTGAGGGAGAATTTGCTACTTCTGTAACCCAGAAGGTTGGTGGCCTTCATTAAGTTTCTGAACAATTAATATTTTTGTAGGGACTGATGTACAGGGGTCACGTACTGCTTATGGATCCTATTTCCTGTATTTGCATCTACTACTTTGCAGAAATAGTTAATGTGGTTTTATTTTCTTCCTCAGAAGTCTGCGTACTGGACTATGGTTATGATATCTAGATATTCTTCCACTTCTTAAGATATAGGCTGCCTAATCCTTTAAACCAAAATCCTTAACCAAAAGTTTGCATGTGATTCCTTGTACATTTAAGTCGGGGAAGGCACAGTGTTGCATTCTTTTTAAGCTCGGGGCTGGATTTTCTTCCCACTTTTCATTTTTTGCCCCCTCCAGAAGAACCTAAGAGGGATGCTTACTTTCAAGAGACATTTGATTTCAAGAAAAGGTGGAAATAGAGTTTTTAGGTAATCTTCCATAAGTTTCTCACTAGGCCATTTTATCTGCAATACAAATCTCAGCAGAGCTTCCCAGTATGTTTGTTTCTCACTGAAATGTGCTGCTTGATAATGTTTAATTGCAAGTTCATAAGCTTTGTTTTGTAACTCTTACTGTTTTTGTGGGTCAACTCTTTTCTGACCTTGCCAAGAAATAGAAGATACAGCAGGAGAAGTTATGACAGAAGTTAGAAATCCTTGTCTAATAGAAAGCATCTGGGCTTGAGTTTTCCTAAGGAACAAGTACTTCTATGTTAGCATACATGTTCAACCAGTAAAAACAAGTCAGAGAAGAGGTAGGACACTGAATCATAGTTCATAAATATATGAATATTGACAGAGGGTGCAATGTTTAGACCCATGATAGAGTTCTGAGGGAAAACAAATTATAATGGTTAAACACTGAGGAGGAGTTTTGAGAAGACCCTAATATATCAGAGTTGTGTTTGTTCTGTGCAGTTAAATTATGTTTGCAATACCCAATCACAGAAAAGCAAAATCTGCTTTCTGTGTGCTTCAGAAACATGATGGCATTTTAAAATATATTAAATCACGATAATGTAGCTATCATGCACCTAGATACTATATGGTGGTTAATATTCCATAAATAAGTAGACTTGTCTGTATTAGAATATTCAGACACGCTATTTTGAATTAATTTCTAAGTGGATTATTAAACGGTCTTAATCCCTTGTGTGGACACTTTCCTTCCAGATTAAGCCACTAATTGGCCACATAATTCAAGTGTATTTTCCTAAACTTCCTTCTCATAAACCAGTCAGTCCACTTTCAATATGTACAAACTGTACTAATAATGCTAATAATGGCTTAGTGTTATCAAATTAATTTCAGAGGGATTTTGCATTTTATAGATATGCTTAGCTGAACATACTGATTCTTTTACTTTAATAAAAGTCCATTGCAAGGCTGTTTAATGCTTGGAACAACTTTGTTAATTATACAATTATGTAAATTAGCTCTGTTCTTTATCAGCACTTGCAGGTGACTTGGAATGACTGTCTAAACAGTGTGCTCTGGGTATGGCATGTGATCTTTGTGGAAGAATTACACTGTTTGAAGAATTTATTTGAATTTACTTTACACAATTATGTTATAAATGTAGAAAAACCTGGCTAAGTGGTATTTTAATAAATATGGCATTTGTTTCTTTGACTTGCCCTACAGATACTATTGAAAAAGGGAAGAACAACATAAATTACATGAACAACTTTCTTGAAGCAATGTTGTTCTGGGAGAAATCAGAAGGTGAAAAGAAGGTAAGAAAACACTGATAATTCTCAGTGCATTCAGTGCACTTTCTGGTGAGAGACCAGAGCATATTGAAGCTGACTCTCTTAATGATTTTCCTTGATTTTGAATAAAAATACTCTGTCCAAAGATATCAAGCTTTGGTAACAAGGGAACTTAGTCAAATGACATTTAGGTAACATCTACGGTGCTTAAAGATAATGGTTTAGTAGTGGACTTGGCAGTGGTAGATTAATGGTTGGATCTGATGATAGTAAAAGTATTTTCCAACTGAAATAATTCTTTGTTTCTATTCTGTCTTTCAAATTTTGACAAGCCATAGGATAGCTTTGATAGTACATTTAATTTTAAGGGTTGGGGGGTTTATTTGGGTTTTCCAATTAAAAAAAAAATTGAACAGAATAAGCTTCTCTTTCCCTGAATTTTAAGTGTTTTAATCAAAGTGTGTTTTTTGAAGCAAACATCCTAGTCATTCTTATTTTATTTTTCTTTGGTCATGGTGTAGTACTGAAACAGCCAAAATAGGTATTTCTTTTTATAAAGAAAATTAACTGAAATAGGCACTCTAGTACTAGATAACATTGGAGTTTCTAAGTACAATTTTTGCAGCACGTTGTGTAATTTTGGTTCTTGATATGAGCTATTGCTCTCTACAAATCTGCTAAAAATGATAGTCTATGTATTCACAAAATTACTGTTAACCGAGATTTTGCATGATTTGTCTGTCTGTGCATATGTATGTAAGATGTGCACCTTAAAAATTCCCTAATGTGTATATATATTTTCTAAGAATTTATTAGAAAAAGTGGCACAGCTAGAAGAACTATGTGCCAAGAAGGAAAAATTTGTTCAGTCCAATAAAATGATAGTTAAGTTCCGGGAAGACCATATTGTTCGCTTGGAGAGGTTACATAAAGAAGCTGGTGGAATGCTATTGCCAAAAGAGCAAGATGATCTCCTCAGTGACTTGAGGAAGGAAGTGCAGATACTCAGAGAACAGGTAAAGTCCTTGGTTTTTCTTTTCTGGAACAATTTTTTTTTTGTGTGAAGTAGCTCAGGCGTTGTAGTCCTGTGATGGATGAATACAGGCTTTTTAGGAAAGTCAGACAGAAAAGCAGAAGATAGGTGTCGGGTTGCCTTATAGAAGCATCTCAAACACATGGGGCTTCCCTATGGAAGAAACAATGGCTGCGTTTAGAGCTTGACTTTGCATAAGAAGAGAGTTTAGTAAGAGTGATGTTGTGGTGAGAGTTTGCCACAGCCCACCTGATTTGGGTTAGACAGAGGATCAAGTTTCTTTTCAGCAAGTCAAGGAAGTCTCAAAATCACAAATATTCATATGGCAGACTTCAAGCTCTGTGACATCAGTTGAAATGGAAAGACAGCAGGGTGCCAATAATGCAGCAGGTTTTGAAGGATAATACACATTCCAGATGGACATATAAAGGATGATATGGTCCTGGAGCTGTTTGAAGAACAGCTTCAGGTTATTCACATGTCTGATAGGTGTGGTATCATTTGTGAGGAAGTTCGGAAGAACAATGCAAAAGAAAATGCAAATTCTTGAAAAACAACTTCCTCCAAGCACAAGTAGGGAAAAGCGGTAAATGTCCTGGCAGAGTAGCATAAATCTGTAGCTTGTAATTGAGCTTCAAAGGAGAGGGAGGAGGAGAGGAAATTAAGTTCAGGACAGTCCTTTATTGACTATGGCTTGCAAGGAAGTTGCCATTACTGTGGCATTAAGAAAGCCAAAGTTCAAAGTTAAAATGGAAAAGGGTAGTGAGAGCAGCAAGAAAAGCATCTTACTGCTTTATTACCAATAAAAGAGTAAACACATAAGATGTAAACTCACCGTCCTGAGAGCAGATTCCAAGGCAGTAAGAAAATTAACCAAAGAAAAACTGAGTAGTTTTAACCACTGTGGGGAATGCCTCTTTTCCTTTTCTAGTACAGTTTCATCCTTAGAAAAGGTAGTAGAGGAACAGCTAGATATCTATAGCATTGTCTGGAAAATAAAAACTGTTGAATAAAATAATTGATTACCACAGATGGAACAACACCCACGAATTGCAAAGTATGCCATGGAGAACCATAATCTCAGAGAGGAGAATAAAAAACTTCGTTCTTTACAATCAGTTAAAAAGGCCCAAGAAATTGATGCTCAGACCATTGCAGAGCTAGAAAAAGCTTTTTTGGAAGCATCAGCCACAGAGAAAAGTACTGGAGGTAAAAATATGCTAATGTTTTCCAGATAAATGTGCTTATTGTGTTTCAGTATTGAAAACAGCACAGTATTGAAAACGTCTGTCTTGATGTATTTTTGGCTTCCTCAAAGTGGTACCTGAAGACTGATAAAACAATTTTACTTGTATTCATGTTGACCTTCCAGCAATAGGGAATTTTGATTTGCATCTTGTGAAACTCATGTATAATCTCATTTTGTACTTCTTAGTTATTATGAAGACTGCAGTAATATTAATTATTACTGGTTTTCATGTGGACTGTTGCCAGTACCTATTTTTGTCAATCTCAATTGCTGCTGTGCTGTTCAAAAGCCAACAAAGGCTTTCATTCTAGTAAAACGTTAGGTATTTGAGCTGCTGTGTGATTTCAGAGGGTCTGTGTTTGTTCTTTAGGTCAGCGCTTACATTCCACCACCATGTCAGTGGAAGGCAACTCACTGGCATCTGTTGAAAGGCTGAGAGCTCGTCTGCTGCAGACCCAAGCTGAACTGGCAACTTCAAAGCAAGAATACGAAGAATTTAAAGAGCTAACCAAGTGAGACAAAACTGTATTGAAATATATGTAATTAAATGGTTTTAAGTCATTATTTGTATCGATTTTTGAAAGATTCAGATCCTGATTATACCAACTAGACTTCTTTGCATGTAAGAAAGGGCCAGCTTAAGAATAATGGCATGCACACACAGTGGTATGTTCCTGTTGAACTCACTAATTCCCAGTCTAGGGAACAGCCATCATTAAATCTGAAGGTACGTCTGCACTGCTGCAGGTTTCTTTGTCTTTTCCAAAGCCACTCTTAACAGTAAGATGCATAAAAATGCTTCACACCACACAGGAGATGGACATACCCTTTAATTGTGGTAGTCACCTGCAGAGCAGATGATTTCAGTAATTGAAATATTACAGGTGGAGGCACTGACAGGAAGTAGGAGTTGATGGGATAAGGGATTATGAGAGGGGTATTTGGGGGTTTGGTTTTGTGCAACAGTAATTTTTCATAAAATCACTTAAAGTCTACAAGTTTGAGTCAACATAAATGTAGAATCCAAGCACCCGAGAAAACTGGCTCACCTGTTGGTTAATTTTTTATCTCAATTTCAAAGATTTTTAAGAAGGCAATAAAACTGTTATCTTGAGACTTGTTATGGGAACAAAGGTTTAATTCAAATCAGAGCCAAGACATAGTGTCAGTAGTACATTTATATGCATAAACATGAGGTAAGGCTCTTCTTTGCCCTTATTAATGTAGTAAAGAATTTACTGTCATTGTTCTCCTAGAGGGCAGCACAAGATAATGGGAATGGCCTCACTAATACCTTCAGTGTTCATATGCATGTGAATAATACATTACTTCACTTGATTAACCTCATTTCTGAAAAATTCAGGTCTTGTAACTGCAGCTAGATGAAAAATAGCATTTCCAGCAAATGTAGTGCAAACCTGGAAGGCAAAAGGGACCTGTTTTTTAAGAAGTTATTTTAATTGTACCTAACAATGTTACTTCCTGTTGATTTCAGTGAAATTAAAGTGTAATTCTAAAAGCACCAGGCACAATTTTGCCTCCCCACTTTGATTTTTTAAACTAGCTTTTACTATGCTTTTTGCTCTTTTAGGTAATTGTACAAATCTGTATTTTTATTGTTAGATTTCTGTGTAGCAAATCCCATGAACTTTATAAATAATAGTATTATGACCCACTGAGGTTATCAATTCAGCAGTCCATCAGTTGTTCCATATCATTAATTGCAGTAGTCCATTTATCTCTTTATATATAGATTACTTTATTTTTCTGCCCATTAAATAGATTTCTATTTTATGTATTCCATGTTTTGTGAATGTCTTGCTGTCTTGTTAGTATGTATGCACTTTATTATCAATTACCAACATTTTCTTGGTGGAGTGCAGTCAAACGGAAATGTGGCTTTCAGCCTCCGAAATCACTAAATTCCACTAAATTTAAACTTGTTTCCAGTTTCAGAGTAACTGAACCTTTACATACAGGTAAATATATGCTGTAACTGAATAAAAGTAGTGTAAAATAGCAATTTCACAAAAACAAAATATGCTAATTTTTCTGCTGTCCAATTGCAGTTAGAACTTCTACTCTGTTCCCTAAGTTCCATGCTGCAGATGCCAAGAGCATGAGGGAAAATGATTGCATTAAACTGCCAAGAGATTAAATAGTATGTTTCTATTTGCATATAGACTTTGACCCTACCATTATGACAGTAATGGCAACTATCACAGTAACAGCATGTAGCTCTGCAAAATACCTAGTGAAAATTGCTCCTAAATTTCTACTCAACTGTTGGATTTCAGCTAAAGCACTCTTAGAGGGCAAAATAATCTTAACAGAGCAGCACTTCCAAAAAAAAAGTCTTTAAAGGATTTTCTTAAATCCTGGCACGCTCCAGTTTAGACTTCTCATATAACTGGATAACATTTTTAAAGCTTAAAACCATATTGGTATGGGTGATATCACTTTCTCATAAAAGGAATTGCAGAGCTCTCAGCTTATTTCTTACTATGTAATGGATTTTTTTCTGACATGTTTAGTTATCCATCTGCTTGCTTCATTATGCAGGCACAAATAAGCTGCTTAGTTTTTTAAATTTTTATATGTTATTTTTTACTTTTATACAGCAGTAGTGGCTTTCTTCTCAAGATAATGCATTTCAGTTTTTGGGTAAAAGTTCAGCTACAGTTTGCTCATTGGCAATACTGCAGTGTATTCTTAGTGATACGAAAGCATACTCATGGAGTAGTTTTGACAGTAGCAAAATACTTCCTAAACAGGAAAAAACAGATGGAACTGGAATCAGAGCTTCAATCCCTTCAGAAAGCAAACCAGCATCTTGAAAACATTCTGGAGGCAACAAAAGCACACAAACGCCGAGAAGTCTCTCAGCTACATAAGCTACGTAGAGAAAGCCTTAAGGTATGAGAATTAGTTTATTTAAGGCCACACATACTTATTCCTGTGCAAGAGTACAGACTGTAATTTGTGTGATCCCTTAGCCTAACTAGTTTTCTGGAATGTTCTCCATATGTGATAAATCAATTAGGCTACTTTTTGTTCTGGAGTATTAACTGAATGACTGCTACTCTCATCAGATGACAAATCTGAAGAAGTAATAGTGGTTCAGAACTAGCCACCTTCAGCATTTTATTTAATTATTCTGCTAATAGAATTAAAAAGTACAATACCAGGCAAAGTTTTAATTTAATTTTACAGTTAAAATAAAGACTGCTTTGTAATCTTTGTAACAGAGCATAACCACTCCAACTAGAGCTTACCAGCTAAGGTCTCGCCTTGTGCCGCGAATAAGCCCAGATAATAATTTTGAAGATTTTCAGCATTCTGAAGAGATGATGGATGACATTCTAAAAGAGCCAGTTCCTCCAGAGATGAATGAACAAGCATGTGAAGCCATTGCTGAGGAGCTCAAAGGGGCACAGGTGAATATTTTGAATAAAAAGTGAAGTGTATGTGCCACTTTACAATAAAGCAGGCTTTGCCATGAAGTACCTCCCCCACACCAAGTGCATTTTAATTTGCATGGGAAACTGAAGCCCCTCATTAATACTTAACATTAAACATTTCTCTATGCATTGTACTTGAAAGAGGATTTACAACAAAAATACTGAACGTGATTTGAGGGTTGAATATCATAAGTAGTTTATTGCAGGATGTTTATACTTTTCTCTATTTAAACCCGATAACTTGTCTATGAGGAATCCTCTTTATAAGTTGACAGCTACATTTGGAACAATACACAAGCTTAATATATAATACTGCATTATTTGAAGAAACTGGCCAAATAATGCTTGTCCACCATTATACATTTTTTTCTATCTTTTCTAGTGGGCAGGGAAAGTCTTCTGTCACATAGAAGAGCACTACAAAGTTATCTGAACTACTCTCTAGAAACTGGAGCTAACTTCAGTACATGTAAAACCCTGGCACAACAGCCAAAACCTCTCTGATGCTTACCATAGTGCAGAGAGCCTGTAAGGAGTTTAACTAGTATATGATTTAAATAATTTATTTTTAAAGCCTTATTTTTCCAAAATAAACGTGTGCCTGAAAGCTAAGTGTTTATTGGATTCAGTCCTTCTATTCACTGATGGATTTTCTTGTGTTTTGGCAGTTAAGTTAGAAACAGGAGAAATCAGCTACTTAATATACCAGTTGATTTTTGAGTGTTCTGTTTTCTGTTGGTTCAGGTCATAAAAACAAGAACTTGTTGACTTTTTATATTTAATAAGCACAGACTGCCATATGGCATGTGAAAAAAAGTGCAAGATGGGTGCTCTAATTTTGAGTGTTTGTTGTGTCACAGGAGCAACTGAGCACAATGCAGACAAAGCTGGATGAAGAGGAAAGCAAGAATATGAAACTCCAGCAGCATATTAATAAACTGGAGCATCATTCTGCACAAATACAGGAGGTGAGAGAACAATGTAATATAGGGCTCATGTAACTATCATATAGTCATACTGCTGTGTTGTCTGGTGAGGTCTTGCAATGGTACTTGCATTTTGACAAATTTACAAAACATCATAAATCAGGGCTGTGCAGGAAGACGAAGATTTAAAATAATGGAATAGTTTGGTTTGGTTTAAAGGTCATCTAATCCAAACCCTGTGGAGTTGTAGTGAGCAGAGAAGGTTCATATAACATAACGCTGCAGTTTTAGTTTGGTTTTGTTGCTTGCAATCTTGTGAATCCAAGCCTGCTTGAGCTTAAATATATTCAAATAAACACTGTTGTGATTGGGTTTGGCCAACTTCATGATTTCTGGAAAACAGCTATAGTAACAAGGAAATTTTAAATTTCAGAATGCTGAAAATACTCATCTCAATTGGAACTGCCTATCAAATATTTGCAACTCTTGCAAATTGGATTGGCTTATCATAGAAAAGGAAATAAGGCCTGTATTCTTTCCAGATCAGTCTCACTTCTAACATCTGTGATATCAGCTCCTAAGCCGTGGGTTCCTTTTAAATGAACATTTTAGATAACATAATGTCTTCAGTTATATAAATTATTTTTTCCTTGGACTTTGAGGGATTTTGGAGTCACCAAATAATGAATTTAAAGAAAAATGTGTTTATAATCAGTTGATGAAATGCTTTAATACATAATTATATTATTGTTACAGTGTGTGCCTTACCAACTCCTACACTTCCTTCTATTTAAAAAAATTTACTTTTCTTTTCAAGCTTCTTTCATCTGAAAGGAATGACTGGAGTAAAGAGCGCCAGGAGCTCCTTGAACAGATAAAATCACTTGAAAAGCAGCTTCAAGAAAGTCAAAACAAGGCTGATTGTAAGTCTTTGTAATACTAAAATTTCATTAAAAGTTTTGAGGTGCCTTAACTGTTTTAAATCAACAGTAGCACGTGCTGAGTAACTCTTTGAGGTGTTAGACATACTGGTTTGTTTTTTTTTTTAGATAAAGAAAGCAACTATAATATTTGCATATCATCTTTGCCTAGTCTTGCACAGTATACAAGATTCAAAATGGTTCTTTCTTTTAATGTAAAGGAGTTACAAAATACAGTATTTTAAATGAAAATATTAAATAAAAACAAAGGCTTCAACCTCTAATTGTCTATGGAAATTACACTGATACTGTCTGGAATGCTTTTGATTCACCTTCAAAGTCAGTGTTTTGTTGACCTTTTCCATTCATGAAGCCTTTTTGTGTGTGACTTTTGAGATTAATTCCACTGAAAACGTGCAGAGCTTTCTGATCTCAGCAGGTTCTGTGTACTATATCTAGCACAGTTTTCCAAATAACATGTAAATTGTTTTGGGGTTTTTTGACAGTATTAACAAGTGAAGTCCATGACTTGCGCATTGTCCTGCAGTCTGCAGACAAGGAGCTGTCTGATATAAAATTGGAATATAATGACTTTAGGGAAAAGCAAGAGAAAGAAATAAGTCAGCTTTCTGGTAGACATATGGATGTACAGTTCCAGCTGGACAGTGTCAGGTATGTTGGCAGTTTGGTAAAATGCCTTGTCATCCCTTCTGGATGCTTCCAGTGATTTAGTCATCCTCTCCTGTGTGTGAACTTACACTTCAAATGTTTTCTTGAAAGTTGTTGTTTTGTGTTTGTCCTTTGCTTGTTTGTTTGTTTGTTGGGAGAGGGTGTTTAGTTGTTTGGGTTGTGTGATTGAGGTCTTTTTGCTCTGTTCTTTCATGCCTATTTCAGGCAACATGGTGGAATTATCAGAAAGAAAACAAAATGTGCCTGCCTTAATTTTGCTTTTCTATAGCATTTTCTCCTTAATTAGGATATATCTATAAACTTGCTGCTCTCCAAAAGTTAAGTGGACAGTTTGTCAGTCTGGTCACATGAAGCAGGTGGCATAATGATGCTGCTCTAAAAGTTACAAGCAGAAAGAAATCACAAAAAATAACTAAAGTTTGAGTATCAAAGCCAGAAAAGCTCATTGCCTTGTCTTCAATAATTGCCATTATCATCAAGAGATGATAATCAATATGGTTTTTAATTACTAATGTAATTTAGTTATGTTGGGTTTTGTTGCGGTTTTGTTTAGTTTGTTTTGTTGTGCTTTGGTTTTATTTTTTGGGTTTCATTTTTGTTCCTGGAAAACTTCACTACATTTTGCATTATAGCAGGTCATGTCTTAGCTGAAGTAATCTTTTGGTTGAGGCATTGTAAGACTGGGAACCTGGAACTGAAATTAAATGCTGTGGTTGTATTTGTGCATTCTGTGTCTGCAGGAATACTGTTTGCAGGGTATTCTTTCCCTCTGTATATAATTTAAATATTTTGAAATACAGTTGATTGGAGTGTTTTTATAAGGACACCAACCCTTACTAGATTATTTGGTCTGGGTTTTTTTATGAAGGCTAGAACATGAAAAGATTCTTGAAGAAAAGGCAAGCCTGCAGGATGACTATGACAATTTGCAGGAGGTAACCAAGTTTGAGACAGACCAGCTGAAGCAACAACTTGAAGATGGGAAGCAAGAAGCAGAAGCAATGAAAACTGAGCTTTGTGTAAGACAGACAAGGATTTTAAAGGACTTGATTATACAGAACCCAGATTGCTTAATTTCTGTTACTGTATCACTCATAACATTCCACACTAGTAATATATTTCTTGGTGATTCCATTTGAAAGATGTACCTGAATTTTTTTTCCAAACTTTGTGCAAGATTTTTGCAACCACAGGCTATCAGAAATATCCAGTAGCATCATGAATAGTAAGTTTTCAGGCTGAAGAAATTGCTCTGGAAATGTTGAGGGAGATGGGTTAGTTACTGGAGGAATAAGACACTTCTTTGGTAAAGAACCTTGACATTGAAATGCTGAGATGACCTTTTATCTCAGGGGTAGCCAAGGCTAGCCTAATTATTCTATCTTTACAAAGCAGTTTCTTTAAAAAATTTCATAGTGGATGCGATCTTGTTAAAATGATCTATGGCTTGTGGTGGATCACTGTCCTGCAATTTAGTTGATGCTGTCCTTGAAAGCTTGTCAGACTGCAGTGACTGCAAAACAGCAGCAAGGTTGCTCAAGGGATTTTGCAAATAATTTTGCCTGTGTTTCTGCAGGGTATGTGGTGCCTGCTTGGCAAGTTTGATATAAATTTTCCTTGTTAGTGTTTAAGAGAATGCTGACAGATTGAATATTATTGGTTTAAATTCCATATATTTCAGTATTTTGAACAAATACAGAATTTTAAAATGCTCCCAAATTAATCTACAGTTGAAAATTCTAATTTTTCCCTTCACAGCCTTGGATATTGAGGAACATCTTAGCTCTATGAAACTATTATTAATGGCAGGTGAAAAGATTCGATTACTTAATATAAATAAGAGTTTACTTTTAAATGTAATCAGGACAAACTAAAGATCTTCTAGTTTCCAATTAAGGTATTTTAGAGTGGTTGGTTTTTTTCAGTCATCTTAAGGATTTGTTTTGATTTTTTTTTGTTTTAGATTGCTCTAGAGACCTTATATTGTATCTTCTTATAGCAAACATATATTTTGATATTCTAGAACCTTTTGCAGCTTCTGAAAACAGAAAAAGAACATAATGAAAAACTAACATTGCAATTACAAGAAGACAAAGAAAACAATTCAAAGTAAGTTTTAATTAGCAGTGGGGCGTATTTTCATCTGACCTCATTGGTGCTATGCTATATATTGTGTTCAGATGGTAATCCCATTTGTAAAGGTGTTTTTCTCTAGATGTGTTTATTTCATCCAAATCAGAACAGCAATTCATCAGAACACACAAAATTAGTATAGTTTTTTCATGTCAGAGATAAAATTCTGCCAGTGATAGCAGTGTAAGCCTGGTAACTAAAGTATTAGTCTTTTGTAAAACACTGAGAATGTGATAACTGAAGAACTCTTAAAAAAATTAAGTGCAAATAAAATAAACTCGTATCACTTTGTTCTTGTTAAAGTTCTCTTACATTTCTAGTGAGTAATATAATCAAAACATGTTTTTATTCACCAGGGAGCCCTTGAAAGTACTTGAAAAAGGACAGGTGGAGAAACCATTTTCAGAAATGGTGACACAGTGTGAGCAGCAGGTACAACAGCAGATTTTAATATGTGAATTGTGTGTACATGACTTTTCTTGGGCATTAATAAAAATTTTGTTGGTGTACTGACTGTTAGGTTGATTACCAGCAACATAAATGTAGAGTGCTCCAGGCTACATATTGTTTTGTTAAGCTACTGGTTATTTTTAGGTAAGGTTAACAACTTATTTCCTTTTTTTTTTTTTTTTTTCATGACTTGGTGCTTTATAAAACACAACAAAGGTAGTGAAGACATTTCTTCACAAATATTATTTCCTCTAGGAAGCAAAACTGAGGACATTGGAACAGGAGCTGGCTGCTGCTGAAGAGACTATTGCTTCTTTGAAGAAGACAAATGATACAGATAAGGTTTGGGCTTATTTCTCTTACTGATATTCTTGTGGGTAACTATGTTCTGTAGTAGAGATGAAAGACCAGAGCCTTCCTGTACTGCTTAGTAATTTGGTGCTATTTGGTAATCCTGGCTATATAGCCAGGTAAAATAAATCCTACTTTTTCCTAGCATGGAGTTTGTAGAAGGGAGGAAACTGGTATGCATACAGAGAAAAGACAAGTTAACTGAAGGTTAAACAAAAAAAAATTAAGGTAAAACTGCCAACTGGACAAAACATTCAATACCTAATCAATGCATAATTCCCCAGATAATTAATAGAGCCTTCCAGTCAGGGCTCTGTAATGGGCAGATGGAAAAGGTAAGAATGTGACTGTGTCTCACATTTATCAATAAAATCTAAGCACTTCTTTATGTAAAGACTGTTGCAGTAAATAGCCTGAGTTCCCCTAGTGCAAGCATATGCGCTGTCTATAAAACAGGCATAAGAAATCACACGGTGTGTTTACTACCTGGCATGATGCAATGGTAAGTATTGCTTTTTCCATCATAAACCCAAAAATCTGACATGCATAAGATCAGAATCGCCTGGTATTGTCAGTGCAGTGGTGTTTCTTGAATGTTCCTTTTTCCATTACAAACATACCCTTAAAATATAGTAGTTCTATTCTCCTATTAGTAACCCATTACAGCCTAAGACTATATCAGCAAGCCAGTCTTCTCTTCTAATAAACACTACAGGTTATTTAGTTCTTTAAGCGCTTAGAACAAAAGCCAGTGATTTAGCAACAAGTTTTCTGTTTATTCTTTATATATGCAGTTTGAGGACTCATTTTCACCTGATTGATTAAAGTTTGGGATTGACAAATTATATACCAAAAAAGTCCAGTAATGCATTATATGGATTTTATATGGATTTTATCAGGTTTCATTTTTTTATGTTGCAGGAAGTTGTAACTGACTTGATGAGACAGATCCAGGAGCTGAGGTCTTCAATTAATCATAAAACTGAGTCCATAGATGGGCTGACAAGAGAGCTCGAGGATATAAATGTATGTTCTGTCATTTTGAAGGACATGGTATCATTCTTTAGAAATGGGATGCAATGACATGTCTTATCACCGGTCTCAAACAGTATAACTTGCTGCAGTGTTTTAGAAGGAAACTTCTTTGTTTTGACATGTGGAAATCTTCTGAACATTTTATGCCTAAGGCTGTCTCAAAAAAGTGAACCCTCTCCACGTGGTGGGTAAAAAGCTGTGTCTCTAAAGGGACCTATTCACATCCTGTAAACTCCACTCAGCTGACAGTCACATTTAGATTTTCTCAGAAATTGGCAACTTAAGACCTCAGCAATTGAAGCTGAATTGTAAATTCATTTTTGATGGAGTGAATTTTTATGTTGCTGGTATTACGATGTTCTACATCTGAAAACAAGTATAAAGAACTAAAACTGTATTTGAATAACTATGAAAAAATACAATGCCTCTGCTTTATTAAAATAGGTCTGGTTTGAAAATTGATAAAGCAGCCAACAGAATGGTTTACATAATATATTGTGTGAACTATGAATACAAAAGGTTTTATAGAAAAATGTTGATGAGACAGATTTCTAAATATGGCTATGTCTTTAATAATGGTTTTAGCGGGTAATATGTATTGTGGTGGCTAATTAACGTTAATAATATTTTTATATCATTCTGACAACTAATCTTTACAAACAGTTTGTATAATTTAGCAAGTAAATATATCATTCTGGTTTTAGTTATTGACACTAATTTCTAAATGTAGTTGTCATCATAAGATTTGTGATGTACATTTATTTGTCTTCTGTTTGCCAACTTTACCTGATAACATGTTTTACTAAAATATTTAAAATTTGAATGCTTTTTGTAGTACAAGTATAATATTGTTCTGGCTGCAAAAGAAGAAAGCAAGGGAATCATAGAAGATCAGGAAAAGAAGATTGAAGAACTGAAGGAAGCCTTGGAAGGAAGAGAAATAGCTGATAACATTGAGGTAAAACAGTAATGGTGGTATATTATCATTATTTGTCCAACCAGACCAATTGGATGTAGTTTTGCTTAAAACGCTCATTTAAAACTTAACCTCATTTTAGTTCAAACTACAGCTAGTTAAGCTGTTCATAAAAGAATTCTTCATGAAATACCTGACAAATTCTGTTAAATTACCATGTTACTCGACATAAATATTTTATAAGCTACTTCATAAAAGCCTATGCTTAGAGTCTGGTTTAATTTTGTTAAGGCCACTAAGGAATCATCAGCTGAATTTAATGGCAGCTTTAGATGATGCAGCTGAGAAATTAAAATAGGTAGAAGAATATATTATATTCCACAGTGTCTCTTCCCCCACTGCACTATATTCAGTAATATCTTTTCTTTACTCATAATTTTAACTAAAAGCTCCACCTGCTGGAAACAGATCTAGGCACACATTTGATTCAAGAGTGGTTTTGCTTTTTAATATTGTATCTTTCTTTAACTCTCTTTTCTATTCCTGCTGTCACCATTATTATGTTGAATATGTCAAACAGTCAAAAATACTAGCAGCTCCTTACATGTAATTTTTACAAGATCATCTGTGATTAGACTTGCTAGTCCAATTAGATACCAACAATAAAGTCTTCCAGGGAGGTGTGTGTTTCTCAAAGGACACTAAACATAATGGAAATCTGTTTTGAAATAAACAGACTGTGTTCATTAATAATCATATCTAAAAGTGCCATTCTGAAGCCCAAAGCCGAGTTGTCTAGCAAATGGATCACTTCGGGCCTTTTGGCTTTTTTTAACTTAGTGCCAGTTCCTCTCTCAGTGTTATTCTTGGGTGTATCTGGCTCCGGATAAAATTATAGTGTTTCTCTGTTACTTTATACTTCAGTTACTAATTTCTTTATGCTTCCTTAACTGGACAAGAAGAACTAATCTGAGGTGGCATTTAAAATACTAGATGAAGTTTCTCTTTATGTGTTAATACATCTGGTTTAGGTATGATGCCCCATCAGATAGGGTGGAATAAATATAGATCCTGGAATAAATCCAAATGTATCTGTGGAATATCAGAACACTAAAAAAAGCTGTAATCACTTCAGTGTGATTAAAATCTATGCATTCTTTTCTAGTTTCTTTTAAAATACATATCACTATTTTAAAATATAATTAATTCCAAAGATCTTCCACTAGAATCTTAATTGTCACTCTACTGGGGAAAAATTCTCATTTTTGTTCTGTAAGCAAGGCCAAGGATATGAAAATATGCTAAAATAAATTTATAGATGAATGCTTGCTACAATTTACGATGAAAAAGTAGAAGGAAAAGGGAGATGCTTGTAGCTGTTAGCAATCTCTGTACCAATGACAAAACATCTTGAAACAACTAACTTAGAGCAATAACTTTATTGTTTCTTTTTTTACGCATCCAACAACTTAAAACAGAGGGACCTTCTTTGTGAAGAATTGCGCCATACTGCTGATCAGCTCATAAGTCTGACAGAGGCCTCTAAGAAACACCATGCATTGCTCCAGTGTGCACAGGAAGATGTAGCAAAGAAAGAAGCTGTAATCCAGGAACTCAGGGAACAGGTAAAACAAAGAAATATTCACAGTTCATTGAGAGAGGGAGCTGTGGTCAATTGTAGCTTCTGAAAAAGGTTTCACTTGTCATTTTCGAGCATCTGGTGCATTTCTCTGAGTGAAGAGAAATGCTCCTTCTTGTAAAAGGAAAGTAGTAGCTCAACAACTTTGGAACAAAGATTAGGTAACTTTTTTGGAACTGTTGTCTAGAGATCACAAAAATGCGTACTCTGATAGCAGAGTAAAATTATCAGCACCTGTAAGAGCAGAGCAACCTCAGGTTATCAGCAGTGTAACCTAGGGGATTACTTTTTCCTCTGCTTAACACTTATTCACAAACAGTATCATTATGCAATAGAGATAACTGTTGAGCTCTGTAAATTATGCAGTGGTTTGGAGCTGCTGCACACTAAATAGCTATGTTAAACCTTTGTTCAAATTTCAGCTCTAGTTGTCACAACTACCATAGTGCTAAGAAATGTATGTTCACAAAGACTTTAATTAGTTATTTTTGGAAGAGGAGTTCATTTGTCGAGTTACCATATTCTCTTGGGGAAACTGATCAAAATCTGTGTCAGTAAAATCTTTGTATCAAATCATGTTTGCCAACCAAGTTCATAATAGCTTTTCTTCTGTGTTAGCACACCCTTTGAAAGGTAGATTGTGTTAGCAAGGCAAGAAAATCAAATACTAACAAGAACAAAATTCAGATGAACTACAAAGTAATTGAACGTATAGATGCTTTCAGAAAGGCTTGTTGCATGCAACTATTGAAAGTTTAACAGTGATTGACTAAATATAGAAGAGTTATGAAAGTGAAGTCTTTGTTAATCTAAAATAACTTGTGGTGTACTTAAGCTTCCTCAAAATATAGATCTGAGTGCTATTTATTTCTTATTTTATGTGTATTATGAGCTACTTTCATTTTCCCTGTGCTTCTAATAGTTAGACAAAATGACAGAGGAACTGGAGAACAGGAAGCATGAATATGAACTGAAAATGAAGCAAATAGATTGCTTTGTGGACTCATCTTCAGTAATATTTCCTCAGGTATGGCACTTGAGAGAAACATTTTCACATAGTTTGTAATTATTGATGATTTGTCTGCCTGGAATTTATTAATTTATGTCTCCAATGAAGTATTAAAACATGTAATCAAAACATAGGGAAAACTATGTCCTTTACTAATAGTTTGTGTGGTTTGGGTTTTTTCACTCACCAGTGTCCTAAAACTCCTCCTAATTTTGATGTGAATTTGGCTAAGCTTTTGGAAACACATGAGCAAGAAATAGCTGATCGAAGGGCCTCTGCAATAAATCTGGAGCACCTTGTGAATGAACTGAATGAAGAACGAAGAGCAAAAAATGATGAAATTCTAAGGCTGAAGGTATTATGAGTTAATCTTTGCTGGCAATTTGTGAGGTCAAAATGAGACAGACTGCAGAGTTCAGGTTTTTTAGTGAGCTCTGCTTAGTAGGATGTCCATTAAAGCAGGAAGGCAGTTTTTGGTTTTCCCTTTACCTAGGCTGGGAGCAAGTGGTAATAACTTGCTTGCGGTGTCTAGAAATCTCATTTTCCCAAGGACTGTGCTGTTTTGTGTTCATGAATGTCAAATGGTAACATCATTTTTGCTGCTGAAACGGTTCTCAATATTTGCTGCTGAAACTATTCTCAATAAAGTTTCTAATACAACTATAGATGGAAGGGTGATGCAGATATTTGCCAGAGAACCATGCCTATTTTCTGAGAAATATTTTTTGTCTTCTATTTTACTCAAAAACATGTTCAACTAGAAATGAAAACAGGAATTGCAATTTGGTCTTCAAATAAAATGTTTTGAATTTCACTTGCTTAGGAACAATTAAATGAGTTGGAGAGCTTGCGTCTGGAAATGCAGATATTGGTGGAGAACAACAGGAGTTTACAGAGCCTTGTAGAAGCTCAGAGAACAAGCAAGAACAGGTAAAGTAAAATAAACCACAAAAAATCTCTCTTAACTTGAAATAATTAAGAGAAAGTTTACAGGTTTTATTTGAAGTACAGTCTTACATTGTTTACCTATTTAGATATTGAGTCAAACTTTTCTATGAAGATTATTTACTGGCTTGTAAACTTTATGCCCCTCAAATCACAAGCTCTTAAATGCAACAAAAGTTTTATAAAGGGAATGGAAATAATGTAAAATCATTATATGCATAGTAATTCTGGGGTATTATATATTGCCGTGTCACTTGTGTAGTTATGGATCCAGAAGATAAGGAATGTCCAAATAAATGCAATACAAGTTTCATTAGAGACATAAATGAAATTCTAAAGCCTCCAATATACAGTTAGCCTTTGTTCTATTCAAACTCCTATCAGCTAAAAAGAGCAGAAGATTCTTAGCGCATATCCAAATTACATCCTGAAGTCCCAAGTCAAGAATCCAACAAGTAAGGAACATAAAAGTAATGCTTTTTTTGTGGAAAAATTTGGTCTAGAAAATCTACATAAACTGTGAAAGACAAAGACACAGAATCCTGTGTTCTATGGCAATGTAACCACTGTTGTTTGACTTTGATTTCCATTTCAATTCACAACACAGTTTCAAATGTCTGTTGCAAACTAAGCAGAAAGCCTTAGAAACAGCATCATTGTCAAGTAACCTACCTGATCTGTTCACAAGATTTTAAGTTACTGAAAACAGTGCTCTTATTGTAATATAAAATGCAATTATAAAGCTCTTAACCAATTAAGCTTTTCCTGTACAACACACTACAAGGACGAAGCTGATTTGTGAGTTACTTTAATTGTATGTGTTTTCTTATTTCCATCCAATGTCATGTTGATTAAAAACTAACAAAATAAAAATTAGTGAAGTCTATTGAATACAAGAAGCTTTTACCTTCTTAACTTGAAGCTTTTAACTTCTTAAGACCACTGAGCAGTGATCCTGTAGGAAGTCCTTCTGCAGTCTCCATACACATGAATTCTGTCAACTAATAAAATATGTACCTCAATCCCAAAGCTGCTCTTGTGGTTTAACCCCAGCCAGCAGCCAAGCCCCACACAGCTACTCACTCATTCCCCACCAATGAGATCAGGGAAAGAATCAGAAGAGCAAAACCCAGAAAACTTGTGGGTTGAGATAAAAGCAGTTTAATAGGGAAAGTGAAAGTCAAGCACACACACAAGCAAAGCAAACCAAGGGATTGATTCACTGTTTCCCATGGCCAGGCAGGTGTTCAGCCATCTCCAGGAGAGCAGGGCCCCATTGCACACAACGGTGACTTGGGAAGACGAACACCATCACTCCAAACCTCCCCTCTTCCTTCTTCTTCTCCTCACTTTATTATACACTGAGCATGATGCCACATGGTCTGAGATGTCCCTTTGGCCAGTTGGGGTCTCCTGTCCTGGCTGTGTCTCCTCCCAACCTCCCACACAACCCCAGTTTCCCAGCCAGTGTGGCAGAATGGAAGGCAGAAAAAGCCTTGGCTCTGTGCAAACCCTGCTCAGCAGATCTCTACGTTATCAACCCTGTGTTCAACACAAATCCAAAACACAGCTTTGTAATGGCTGCTGTGAAGATTGTCAATTCTACCCCAGCCAAAACCAGCACAGCTGTCTAACAAATGGTTGCGTATTTATTACATTTGTAATTGTTTTCATTAAAACATTAATTTCTCTATACTCTGAAAGAAAATGTGTTTAGAAGTTTAAATCCTTCCAGAGTTTTTTTATGATGTTCAGTATTTTGAGTATGAACATATATGAAAACAACTGCACACGTTTACTGGTTTAATCTGGATAACATGTTTTTACAACTGGTTTCCTCTGTTAGTGAGAAACATTTTTTCTCATTCTTGAATTTCCTAGTGATCAGAAACATCCTGATGTTCAGTACCTTAAAGAGAAAGAGGAAGAGATTGCTGAAGAGCGACTTGCCAAGGTATATTGTCCTTCTCATGTCAGTTGCTGTTGACCTGCTGTGAAGTATTAATGTGATATTTTTTGTTGTTGGTGGTGTGGTTTAATTTTTTTGTTTTTGTGGCAGCAAAACAAACACCAATTTCTAGTGAATTCTAACTGGCACAGCCTGAGACTTAACTCTTAGGATTTCTTTCTTGGCCTAACACCAGTGGCCTGGGTGTCAGCTTGCACAATTAGCAAAAACAGATTCAGATTGCTAAATCTGATTCATCCCCAGAGTTGGAAAGTGAAGATTCTGTCACTTGCTAATGGCAGGGGTCTGTGAAAGGGAAGTTAATGTCACAGCAAAGGTTTCCATGGATGTCCCAGGCAGAAGAACTCCCTGTTAGAGCTCTGCTGTATGTGTGGGGGCAGAGAGACACTGCTGTGAGTCAGCTGTGCTGGCATGAAATGGGAAATGAGTGCCTATAGCAAAGAGATAAAGTGAATATTAGAGATGTGAACTACTAGGTAGTAGGATGATCTGGAATGAGATATGTAGCATCAATTAAGTGACAGATATTTTTAAACATACATATATATATATATATATGGGGGTATGTGTATAAGTTAAACATTAAGACTGCATCTGGTTTTTTTTTTTTAACTTTTACAGAATAAAGCAGTGGAAGAAATGCTGAAAATCAAAGCAGAGTAAGTCTAATTATTGTTCCTTGAACTGGAAATTAGTATTAAACTAATTAATGACAGAAAAAAAAGATCCATTTAAGCAATAAGAGTCCAAGATTGGAAATGACAAAAGGCATAATTTTTAAGTGTTTACCCTTCTGCAAGATACCTTGAGTTCTTACTCTTTCTCATCAGTAGGTGGTAGTAGCACCTATTACTACATAGCATTATATCAGGAGAATACTTTAATGGGTAGAACCATAAAAACTTAAATTGGAAGGGATGTTTTTAATTGTTTAGAGTTATTCATATGCAGTGAATTGTAATCTCATTCCTTTTCAAATTAAATTGAAATACTGTTCATTTCTTTATTAATGTTGCAAATATTTTATAATTTTAAATATAATGTAATTATTTTATTTTTATGCTGTTTGTTGATATGTTTGTGGTTCAGCATGAAAAAAGAAAAAAAATTTATTAGAGGATTTCTTAATTGTGTTGGCACTATTGGGCAAGCAGTCCTCAAAATTCAAGTGTTTTGTACCTCAGTTGGGTAATAGCGAAGAAAGAAAATACTGAATCAGTAGATAAAAATTACTTTGAAAATGTCTGTCCTGCTGTTCTTTTCCTAATCTGTATTGCTTCAGGATTTATTGTGGCTGAATCTCCTAACATAAGAGTTATTTTCATCTGATGAAGTGCTTTCTATATAAGTTACTTCTTTTAAGGAGGAAGATAGTTCTTATGCACATGGTCATTTCAAAAGTAATTTGCATTAAATTTTCCAGAAACCCTAGTCTAGAAATTAGAGATTGTTTTGCTATTTGATGGACTGATTTTGCTTTCCTGTGTGGTCTCCGAAACACACTTCATAGCAGTGCTACAATGTGTCATACAAGCAAATGATGGACAATGAGGGAAAACATACTTATCTCATCAAGAAAATGTCTTGACAAATGCAGCAAATGAATACTGTTCATAAAGCAGGTCTTAAACACCACGCTTCCGTAAAACAAAACTGATGACAAAAATTTCATGCATGCAATATTTGAATTTATTTGCAAAATTACTCAAGTTCATAGAAAACAGTAAGTTTGCTAAGTTTTATGGTACAGTTTCATATCCTGTGTCCTTATTTGCTGAAAATGTTATAATTCTATCCAAAGTGGTACTCATTCTGTTACCAGGCCAACCAAGCGGGTTCAGACCATAAGAACTGCTCAGAGATGTTTCTGAGCAACGAGGCTGTCAGGGGGGAAAAGCCACAGACAAACAAGCATTTTATAGAGGGAACCTGTAGAGCAGCTGAGTTTAGCTGGAAAATTTACATTCCTTAGGTGAATTAACTCAAAGTGTTCTTATAGGTGAAGCTTCTGTTTTCAATCGTGAGTGGAGTTGTATATCCTGGATGGCAAACAGCACAGTTCCCAAAGAGAAGAGCAGCTCCAAAATAGTGCCTAGTTGATAGTATCAAACAAAGAATTTGAAGCAGAATGAATTTTTTTCCTTTCTTTAGCACTAAATTCTAAGGGAAATACAGTATCTCAAAATAATGCTTTTAAAGGAGCCTCCCTCCATGTCCAAAACAGACTTAGTAATTCAGTTGTATGATATTTATGTTGGTTTTTAATGTTTTATGATTTTTTTATATTGGCAGATTAGAAGAGACAAAAAATATCCTCAGAATCCAAGAAAATGCCTGTCATGAAATTACTCTGGAGATGGAACGAACAAGGACTTTGGAGCTCAGAACATTTAATGAGAAAGAAGAAATTAGATCAAAACTGGAGGAAGCATATGAAGAAAAAGACAGGATTGAAAAGGTTACATATATATTTTTTTTGTCTTCTTCAGAATAGAATCTTATTTAGCAGAGGTGCAACTGTTTCGTTTTGCAATTTAGTTTTATTTGTGATGTTTGTTGCACTAGTGAAAGTCTGGGTACAGAAATCACTTGGTAGTACAAATCAAATGGTGCTCTTTTTTTTGCCCTTTAGAGGGATCTAACATAGTGTCTAAGGAGACATAAGACAAATATGTATTTCCTGAGTGAAACAACTCTTGCATCATAAGTTAAAACAAACTTAAATGTTAGTATGTTAACAGCTCTAAGAAGCTATTGCTTCTGAAAAGAGAAGGAGAGGCTACTGCTAAGAGGTACACAATGTATTTACTATTACAGGAAATAAAATTGCTGAGGAAGCAAGTTGCTTTGCTTGCTGAGGAGAATGGGAAATTACTTGGTCATCAAAACCTAAACCAGAAGATTCAGTATCTTGTGAAACTGAAGAAAGATTATGCTAAACTTACAGAGGTAAGTTGCAGAGTACATTAAAGATGGAGTAATGGCCTGACATAGCAAAGAGCTAAGGTTTGAGAATGAAAACTATAATTCCTGCTCTTCTGTTGGAGAAGAACAGAGATACCTTTGATTTTATGCAGCTGAGTACATCATGGCTGGTGTGCGTCTCCTCAAAGGCCCCAGACAATGATCTCCTTATTTTCTCCAGTATATAGTGTATAAAACACTTGAACAACTCTAGATACTGCTTGTGTAAAAATACAAAAAAAAAAAAGTTAGGATAATTTCCTTAATATACCCATGTTTTTTCTCTGTTTTACAGGAGACTGAAAAACTACGAGTCGAAAACGCTTTTTTGAAAGAATCAAAAAAATGTAATATTTGTAGGAATTATGATCAACTGTAATGACCCAAACAAAACTGCAGAGCCATACTTTTAAAGTGTACAAAATAAGCAAAAGTTAGTTGTCAAATTTGACTTTTGCTGTGGTTCTGGAATAATTACGTATTCTAGTTTGTAGATTTTTTGCTGGCAATAACTCTAAGTGAAGATTGTTATTCCAGCTCTGTGGGCAGCTTTCAGTGAAATTTTAACACCTTTTTGTAATTTTTTTTCAATTTAAAAACCTGATTTTGTATAGATGCTGGGTAGATCCTTCCTTGAAACTTCTGTCACTTGACAAGGAAAAGCTTTCTCCCTGGGAACATACCTGGATTTTTGTCTCCTTTTGTGCTTTTATTCAGGTTCCTACGACTTCTGAAATGCTACATTTTCCATCAGAGCCAAAATTCAAGAAGTACAATGTGTTTGTTTCTTTAGTTAAGCATAGAATGATTTTCCTGGATTGCTTAAAACTAATTTTCATATTAAACTTTGTTCAATAAAGCGTAAATGTGAATTTAGTAAGTCTTGTAAATAGTACTATAAATACATTTTTGTTTCTGTTTTTTTGAAAATAAAATGCCTTTCAAACCTTTTTTCTGTTAGTGTAGACTTAGAGTTTTATATTAGCAATGTAGGAATTTCTGAGGGTTTTGCAACCATTTTCTTATCAAAGAAGTGAAAAATGTTAGGAAAGAAAATGTGAAAATATGCAGAACATTTTCTAGGAGTACAGAATAAGTTCATTTAATCGCACTTAAAGATTTATTGCAAATTACTGAAATGTTTATTAGTGGAACACAAAATGTTGATTTTCTATAGCAATGTCAAACTGGGATTTTTTTCACTGCCACTTATCCTATCTTCTTTTCTCTGGCTAATTCATACAATACTAGTTTTGACCACAAGTGCTGGGGCAAAAGGCAATAAAGAGGAAGGATGTGTCTAGGAAAGGGTAGAATATACTGAATGCCTTTGTGTTGTGGATGCAGGCGAACCCAGTGGGAAGAAGTAACGATGTCGACTCAGTTCAGAAGGCTGAATTATTTCTTTATTATAATTATGATAAAATACATTAATATACTATATAAAAGGAGGATACTAAAAACTGCATACTACTTTCTCCTACTCTATGTCTAATCTAACTAACTCGTGACTCTGCTTGCGAGAGTCCAGACACAAGTGGATTGGATTGGCAATCAGGCTCAAACAATCCTCACCAGAATCCAATCAAGCACTCACCCCAGGTAAACAATTCTCCAAACACATTCCACATAGGAAAAACAAGGAGCAGAAATAGAAATTGTTTTCTCTTCCATTTCTCTCTGTGCACCTCTAGGAAAAATCCTAAGAGTGAGAGAAAATGTGCTTGCCACACCATTAGTTGGCTGAGGGAACGAAGAATTTCCACCACCTTACCTGTTTTAAGCTGCAGATTTGTTTCCACTGGAGCTGTGATGTGAAATAGAGAAATAAAAAGCTAACCCTCAAGGAAAGAGGTGTTGGGGTGTGAGTAGAGGTCAGAACTAGCACAGATGAGGAGCACACAGGCCAAGAGAGATTCGTCAAGGGTGCTTTTATTTGTGACTGCCACGTTCTAGGTTTACAATTATTTCTTTCCTGTCTGTTTCTGGGCTATTTCTATGTCGGCAGAGGCTTCTAGCCGGAGCGGCGTTGCCGCCGGGCTCCGTCCCGGTTTGTTTCACAAAG
>QUSF01000003.1:43256500-43438604 GCA_003676055.1 Chloebia gouldiae
GGCGCTGCGCGGGGCCGGCCGGGCCATGCGGGCGGCGGCCGGGGCGGCGGCGGCCGCGGGGGCCCTGGGAGCGGTGGCGGCCGCCGCGGCGAAGCTGGCGCTGGGCCCGGGCGGGGAGGCGGCCGGCGGCCCGGTAAGGAAGGCGCAGGCGGCTCCCGAAGCCCCGAGCGCCCGTGCGGCCGCCCCGCAGGCGGCACTCGGCGCCGGCGCTTGCGCCGCTCGTCCTGGTGGCGGAGGGGAAGGAGCGGGCCGGTTCTTCCTCCGGCGCTGCCCTGGATTTGCAGGGAGAGGGGGGCGGCCTCGGAGGGCGGAGCCGTGACTCAGCCCCGGGGAGCCCAGCCTTGCCGGGCTGAGTAATGCGCGGTGCCGACGCGAACGGCGGCCGGGGGCGAGGGGAGCGAGCGTGGCGCGGGAATGCCCCGAACCAAGCCCAGCTCCCGGAGCTCATTTCCACTCCTTCCACGTCAGTGTTACTTTAAAGCACAACGTTAGTATGACTGATCATCAAATGCTTGTCCTCAGCCCACTGTTTGCTGATAGCAGCAGCCTTCTCCCCTTTATTCTATGTCTGCTGGGCCCCCAGCAGAGGTGCAGCCCTTGATTTCCTCAGTGCTTCACTTCGGGTGTTCCTTGGCGCTGATCTTTATCTCGGTCGCGTTTCACAAACCGCGGGCTTGAGGTTGCGTGGGCCTGCTGGCCCTTCACCTCAGAGTAGTGCCCTTCCCTCCAGGAGTGACCTCTGCCACGGCAGCGGGGGAGATGGGCACCAGCTTGTGGTGGAGTGGCGGCAGGAGGGAGGCAGCATACCTCTATCCTAAAAGCACTTCGGGGAGATTCATTTAGGCATAGGTTGTTACGCACATGGCAAATGTACATTTCCATTTGAAATCCAAAAGGGAGCCCACAAGGGAAACTAGAGCTGAAACAAATCCAGTCTTTCACCAGGAAAAAAAAAAAAAAAAAAGAAATTGACCTGTGTGATTATTAGAGAGGGTCAAAAAGACAAAAACTCAGCACCTGCTAATCCTGATGATCCCTTCTGAGATCTCAGAAAGGAAAAATAAGGAAAAAAAAATCCTGATAATTCTTTACTGTGCCCAGAAAACCCCAAACTGTGCTCTGTACTGAGAGAATGGCAGAGCATGGAATTACTGAAAATGCTGACAGCATCTTTTCTGTATTTTTCTGTATTGAAATTTATAAAAATACTGCCCATTTCTTTGGGGGCAGGGTGGAGAGAGATTGGTGCTTCTTTTTTTGTTTAATGTACTGTGACAAAGTATCATGTCATTGCTGTGAAGTGTTGCCAGAAGGTTAAGAGCGATTATCCCTCCTGTCTACTCAGCCCCAGTGAGGGCACACCTGGATTTTTGGGTTCAGTTCTGAGCTCTCCACTGCAAAAAAGAGATGGAGCTACTGGAAAGTCCAGCAAAGGCTCATAAGGATGATGAAGGGATCAGAGCATCAGTTTGTGAGGAGAGGCTGAAAGAGCTGGCACTGTTCGTCTTGGAGAAGGTTCAGGGTGATCTTTTCAATGTGTAGAGACACCAGCAGTGAGGGTGCACAAAGGATGGAGCCAGGTTCATTCCAGTGGTGCCCAGTAACAGGAGCAGAGGCAAAGGGCATGTGCTGAAACAGGCAGTTTCCTCTGAACACCCAGAAACACCTTTTCACTGTGAGGGTGACCAGGCACTGGCCCGGGTTGTCTGGGGATGTGGCAGATTCTCCATCCTTGGAGATACTCATGTACTGTCCAGACATGGACTTGGGCAATCTGCTGGAGTGATGAGGTTGGACCAGGTGAACTGCGGAGATCCCTTTTAACCTCAACCATGCTGTGGTTCCGTGTTTGTTTCTTTTTTTACGGGCAGATTGGTTTCACTTTTCAGGTCCATTCCAGGTGACAATTATTAATTAAATTAATCACCTTAGCAGTAAAACTAGCCAAGTTTTATGTAAATGCCATAATCTTCCTAGTAGCTTAAATTGCACGGGGCTGTAGATGCTTAAATATTTCAGTGCGCGCATGTGGCAAAGGCATTTCTGCAGAGCAGCCATGAGATGACAGAGATTTGAGGAGCTTGTGTTGGAGGAAGAGCTACAGAAATCCTGAAATAAACTGAACGGCAGCCATCACTTGTGTAGCATGGAACACGGCAGCAAAAGGTGTATTGATACTTTACACCACAGCACCACAAGGATGGATTTCCTGGCCACAAGGATGTGTTGTGGTGGCCCAGCCTGAGAGCAGCCTGACCAGGAAGGGTCATTGCACTTGAACAAAAGCTTTTCTTTGCTTTCTCTGCTCCCCTGCCAATCTTCATCTAAAATTACTTCTGCCACTTCAGGAGTGATTCTGGATTATCTGAAGTGTACACTGAAAGTAATCTTTACTTAGAAAAGCAATCAGAACAGTAATCCTTGACTCATTGGGGTGGCTCAGCTGAGCCCATAGCAGGGGAGGAATTTATCTCCCTCCTTCCTTGTGGGGAGCATGTGGGGATGTTCTGTCTCTCTTTTTGTATACCATTGCAATGACCACTCTGCTGCCCTGGGTACAGAGAAACTTGACCTTTCTCTGATAAACCTTCCTTCTGCAGCTGATTTCCCTGGCTCTGCATTAGGAGATCAGAAGAAGCCATGGGTTCTGGTCACTTTTGAAGGTGGCATAGTTGCTGTGATAGTGGGAGCCAGCTTTGCTTCACCACTGTAGTCTCAGACTAGTTTAAGTCTGGCAAGATCTCTGGAGGTCTCTAGTTCAACCTTTGCTTATACATGATCTTCTCCAGTTAAGTTTTAAATACTTAGAAGGTAAGAGAGCCCATGATCTCTGTTCCAGTGCATGATCACCTTTGCTTTTCCTCATAATGGATTTCATTTGTTCCATACTTGCCTGGTTGCCTTTTGTCATATCCTAATGGACCTTGGAGAAGAGCCTGGGCTCCATCTCTCTGCACCCTTGGGTTAATGGTTGATGGCAATAACAAGATTTCTTAAGGCTTTTTTTTTTTTTTTTACCTCAGCAACGTGGTCTCTTTCTGATCCAGAAATACACTGGAGTTAGGTGAAACACAAAGAATTGTTTTCCCCTCTCATCCCTACTCCCAAGTCTGCTTACTCACTAGAAGTGTGTGGATGTATGTAACTCCCTGAGGAAAGTAAAACTGCCAGATCATACAGGCAGAGAGTGAAACTGGGAGGAAAACCCCATCCTATGGTGAACTGTAACACAGCAGAAGTTTTCTTCCTCAGAGGAGCAGTAGTAGCTGGACATGTTTGCCCCTCTTACCCATCCACATAGGGTTTGCCAGGGAGTCAGTGGAAAAGCAAAGTGATTTACTGGTGGGAGTCATTCTGAATCTTTACTATTGCCCTGATCAGTTGCAAAAGTTGGAGACCTTTGCCATAAGTGGGACAAAATGAGGCCACACACCTGCACCATCCCTCACTGGAGTGGGATTAGCCTTGGAGAGCTTGTGCCAACCATCAAGCATAGATTACATTGCATTGTTTTCCTTTTAACTTTGTACTTGCCATGTCACTTGCTTCAGAAAACTGTGGGTTCCCCCACTGTTTGCAGTTAGTAATTTCTTCTGAGTGGGAGCAGGACACAGTTGGTGGACACCATTGATTTGGGCGGCTGGCAGGAGGACACTGCTGGCAGGAGGACACTGCTGGCAGGAGGACACTGGACACTGCAGCCATTCCCACAGGGCAGGTGCCACCTCTGAGCTGTACTTGGTGACTTCAGACCTGCATTTCTGTCTGCCTCAAGATGGATCCCACCATGGACTGAAAGGTGGCAGGCTTTGAATTTGTGATTGCTACGAACTTAGACAAAGCTTTGCTTTCACTTGTCACTGTTTGTGAGAGTTGTGATCTGCCTGCCTGTGGTCTCCCTCGGTGTCTTCACATGAGCTATATGGTACCCAGGGGCAGGGGAGATGGCCTCAGCTGCTTAAACTAGGAAGGGGTGGGAGGCACTGTGAATGGTGCTGGCTTTTTAGGTGCAACTGTGCCCTCTTCTCAGACTGAGGCAGTTATACATCTGGGCAGGTTATCTAAGGAGAGAGAGATTTCTTGAGGCCCTTGAATTCAGAATTGGTTTTATTGCTACTAAATACTAGAGCAGAGACCCCGTCAGTAAACTTCCCTATTCTCTGTGAGTGTGCAAAACAAGGCCTGAAGCCACTCAGCTCTTTCTTTCACCCCAGAGATCCTGCTCTACCCTCACTGCAGCAGTAGGACGAGTGCTTTGGGACCACCAGGTCTTGGCTCACATTCACAACAGTTGGGTTCTGGAGCACACACAGTGCCAGCATGTACATGTTTGGTGTTTGTCAGACTGAATTTGACCCTGTTCCATACATCAAGTGATAAGTGAAGGGCATTTATGGGCATTGCATATGGCACCACGTTGTGAACTGGAGAGCTTTCTGCAGGTTGGCTTCTGGCATGGCAGCTGCTGCAAATTATCCCAGCACTTCTCAGCTTGTAGTGTGAGGCTGGGCTTGCAGTAGGACATGGCAGGCTCACAGTCTGTCTGGGGCTGTTTCCTCATTTTCATTTCCTTCTGTGACTTAATATATCCATCTTCATGTAATACGAGCTGTAATTCAGTTTTAAAAGCCCACACCATTAGGTTGGGCTCCAAAGTGCCCATGAATTACAGAGGTTGAATAGTGGGGGCTGCAAATACACAGTTTTCCCTTATGTCTTGCAGCTGCCAATGTTGCTTCGCCTCAGCTGTGTTGGGCTGGCATTTGTGTGCAATGCAGTGATGTGGACATTCTTCACAAAAGCCTTACAACTCTCCTCCTCCTCAGCTGCTGCCTCGGTGACAACAACAGCCTCCAACTTCATCTTTTCGGTGAGTAGAGCCCTTCCCCAGACACTGAAGCCTGAGGAGCACAGAGAGGTGGGAATGCCCATGCTGCTTGTAGTTCATCTCTCAGTTCAACCAGCATCGCTGACCACAAAGGCAGAGTTACAGGCAGATAGGAAATTATTGTGTCAGGCCTCAGCTGCTCTGATAGTTGTTCACAGCATGGGTGGTGGAACTTTCCTGGGTGGTGCAGGAGGAACACAGTTTACTGAAGTTTTTTAATTGCCAGTGGGAGCTGGAGCTGGGAGCTTTGCTTCATTTTGTTTTTCTTTTGCAGCACCTTAGCTGGGATGAGCCAGAGTCACCCTAGCTGGGTCTGAAGATGCATCACCTCTAGTGACAGCAATAGAGTCTTTGACCTGCAGGTTTTTTCCACTTGCTTTTCCCTCTTGGCAGCAGTCCACCTTGTTTCTGTGCTCCAGCTGGCAGACAGCTCATGGTGGTGTCCAATAATTGACAATAATAGTAAATAACCAGTCAGTGGGAAATTTGGCTCCTGAGAAGTGCTGGGAAGGCAGCAAAGCACATATACATCTGTCACATCCTGCTTTGGAACCACAGTATGGCTGTGCTTCCAGGCTGCTGGTGGAGTTGGTCATCTCCAGCATCACCTTCAGCAGCCATTCCTGTTGGTCATCCCAGTAGGAGTTTCCTCAGCCAGGTTTTTTCTAGAGCTGTCTCTCCCAGAAGTCCTCACAGCTGTGGCAGCACAAGAGGCTTTGGGGCAGCTGAGCCCATCAAAGCTTTGTGTCTCTCTTTTCCTTCAGGCTATCCTGGGAAAATTGCTCTTCGGGGAGACGTGGACGCCTCTGTGGTGGGTCGGCCTCACCATGACAGTCTGTGGGCTCATGCTGCTGCACACTGCTGCACCCCAGCTGGTGCAGGTCCCAGCGGAGAAGAAGGAGTGATAGTTCCTTCCAGATAGCTGAAGGGGTCACAGTGCCATGCTGCCCCTCTCCAGCCTGTCTCATGACAGCATCCCCAGTCCCCACTGGCCTCTGAACACATCAGCCACCGAGCTGCTAACCCCTTCTTTCTGCTCATCTGCTGACTTCCAAAATCAAGTTGGTCACATCTTTCCTGGTGGTGGTATGTGGCAGTGACAGCCTCGGCGGGAGCTGGTCAACTCTGAGTCAGTATGGTGAAAATCAGGGCCAGAGGCTTATCAGCCACTCCTCCTCTTCACACCCTGTGGCTGTGGAGCTTTCTCAGTTTGGGGAATTCTGAAAGTATACAAATTAAACATAGGGGCTGTGGAAGGGGCTTGTACATCAATATTTTTCCATGAAAATACCTATACCAAAATAGAAAAGGAATTAGAGTTAGATGCTGAAGGTTATTTCTACTCTGTTGTTCCTGACTTCCTGTCTCTTGAAATGGTTCTGTGCCCACTGCTACCTGTAAGGCTGTGAAGACTTTCATTAATTCCTTCAGCTTCCTCTGTCAGTGACATACACCTTTTAACTTGCCATTTGTATCTGACATCTAGAATTTTCACTTACCCATTCCTGACTTGTTAGTCACTGTAAGGTTGCGGCGCTTTCCTTCAAACCTTTACCCATCATAGGGTTTTGATCACCATTCCTGCTTTGTGTAGGTCAAACTAATTTTGGGACAGTTCAACAGGCAATCTGCTTTCACTTGGAGTGTTCATGTTCAACACTTCCTTCATCCCCACTCAAGTTGACAATTGCTTTAATGTTTGATAAAAGGGAGTTTCTCAAGACACATTTTTTCTACACCTCTGGATGATGCTTATTCCCATTGATGTGATGTGATCAACCAAATCACTGGTATCTGGTGAATTTTGCATCAGTCATTACTCTGTGTTCAGGTGTCAATTTGGTGAGTGTGTCATGAATCATCATTTGTAAGGTATCGTATTCATTCCCCTGCCCATTTCTTTTTTTTTCCTCCTTTAAAATTCTTCGGTTGAAATCCTAATTAAGAAATATAATGATGCCTATAAATGTATGCATCATGCTGGTGATATCACTTGCTTGTTCTGGGCTTGCCAGGTTATCTCTGTCAGACAGAAGGTGAGTCACGGTTGTGGCATGTGCAGAAAACGTAAGGACACATTTCTGTGAGCATCTGTATCAGAATCTGTCAGATCTATCATGACTGGCAGATCTGTGCTGTGTCAAGTGTAAAGTAGACTTTTGCATGGAAATGCCACTGGGGTTGGGTTTGTGCCTTTTTTGAATCAGAAGAGTCACTATCTTTCAGAAGAGGACAAGAGCCATTTGCTCCATTCCCTGCCATTCTAGCTCACTACATCTAGCAGCCATGTCCCAAGAGGGCTAAAGCCTTTGCCTCTCCCCTCAATGTGCTCTCAAGTCTTCCTGTAAAAGAGGGGAGCTGCATATGTGGGGGAGAGGGCAGAGTGCTCTGAGTGCCTCCCTCCCTGCCTCCTTGAGTTTTGCACCTAGGGAGCTCTCTGGTGGCAGTCATGGTAGAGTGGGACACATCCAGTTGCCTGGGAAACAAGGACCCAGCATCTGTCATAGGTCTGTAGACATGACAGCCAGGAACCATGCATTTCTAAGTACATCAGGTCTCCTTAGATCTTCATAGATGATGTAAATTTAATGAAGCCTGATTTATTTGCCCTGGTTATTAACCCTCAGCCAGCTGTAAGCCATGGCTGCCTTTATGCAAACAGCAGTAGAAAAGCCAGGCTCTCTGGTTAATTTGGCTGTTGTCCCATTTCCTAACAAACCATTTGGAAAGCTTTTTAACCTGGACTATCTCAAAACTGACATTTCTTTATTACAGTCATTGTTGGAAGTCAAAGTTTAGGAGGTGTTTCTTCGGAAGTGGAACGTGTGCAGAAGGTGTGAGCAGCACTTTACTTTGTGGTGCTCACCTTGAGGTGGATGAATATAAACCAGGGGTGTAAATTCTCTCATAAATACTTGAAGGTGGAAACGGAAGTAAGTTTTTCTCCAATCCCCATGGTAAGAAAAGAGTTCATTTTGTGGCAGATCCCACCCCTCTTGTGTACACAAGAGTTTGGCCATGTCTGCCAGCGGGGCCAGGGCTACAAGAAAAATTGTGATCACTGTGTGGCAAAGCAATGTACTTTCGGTAAACCATTCATATGGGATCATCCAAAATGTGTCTGCAGGTAATTTAAAAAAAAAAAAAAAAAGGAGGGGGATTTCCAAAATAAAACTGTGTCCAAAACTCAATGGCTGATTTTTTTTTTTTTTAATTTACAGACATTTTAGACCACACATACACACAATAAAACAATGTGAGACTAATGAATGAGCTATATTTGACAAGTCAGTGGTTCAGATGTGGTGAACTTTGTAAGGTGGCTGAAGATTATGGCCAACTCCAAGACCTTGGTTTACCAGGGCAGACGGTGGCTTACCTTTTTGTGGGAACTACAGCAGTGTGTGTGCGTGAAGGTTTTGCTCAGCTGAGGTGAGGTAGTATTAGAGAAGAGTCTTGGACACATGTTTCTACTCAAATTCCAGCAAAATGCACTTCTATGTGCACACCTCACAGAAACACAGTGCTGTATCTCTAGAACACTGGTGGATAGGGGCAAAGCCGTGGATGTTGTCTACCTGGGCTTGTGCAAAGCGTTAGACACTGTCCTGCACGACATTCTTGTCTCTAAATTGGAGACATGGTTTTGATCCCAGGCACACCTATAAGCTGGGCTGAGACATGATTGACAGCAGACTTGTGGAGAAGGACTTATGGGTGTTGGCTGCACAGAAACTCAACATGATCCAGTAGTGTAGGCTGGCAGCCCAGAAAGCCAAACAAATCCTGGGCTGCATCTAGAGAAGTGTGACCAGCAGGTAGAGGGAGGTGATTCTGTCCCTGTACTCTGCTCTTGTGAGACCCTTGTGGGTCTGCATCCAACATTCTGTGGTCCTGCATCCAACTCTGGTGCCCCTGATGCAGGTAGGACGTGCAACTGTTGGAGCAAGTCCAGGAGGCCACAAAATTGATAAGAGGACTGGAACACCTGCCTAGGAAGACAGGCTGAGAAAGTTGAGGCTGTAGAAGAGAAGGTTGCTTGGAGACCTCAAAGCAACCTTCCAGTATCTGGAGTGGGCCTACAAGGAAGCCAGAGAGGGGCTCTTCATCGGGAACTGCAGTGACAGGACAGGGAGTAATCGGGACAAACTGTAAGAAGGGAAATTTAGGTTAGATAAAAGGAAAGAAATCTTTACCAGAAGAGGTTGCCCAGAGAAGCTGTGGATGTCCCACCCCTGGCACTATTCAAGGCCAGGTTGGATGGAGCTCTGAGCAGCTTGGTCTAGCGGAAGTTGTCCCTGCTCCGGGCAAGGTGTTTGGAACTAGATGACCTTTAAGGTCTGTTTCAACACTAACTATTCCATGATTCTCTTACCCCCCAAGTGCTGGTTGTAATGAGTCTTTCCTGCACCAACCTCTCATTCTCAAACACAGCACTTTGTTTTTCAACATCTTGTTCATCATCAGGCATGGCCATACCATGTCATACTTTTAAAGAGTAGGACAAGCAGGTGCATGGTTAACAGGAAGGCTCACAATGACACTTAGAAAGATACAAATAAGAATATTTGAATTAATGGTGGGAAACATTACAAAAATCTGTTGTATAAACCAGGTCCTGGAGTATTGTATTCTAAGGTAAACAATGTCTCATATACCTTTACAAGGAACAAAGCCAAATGAAATTACAGTTTCAGTTGAACCATAAACCATAATTTGACTGATTAGATAAGGAAATATACATAAAACTTTTAAATGTCCCTGTTGTTATTGACAAGGAGTCACTGAAAGTTTGTACAGCATCTCAGTCACAGCATATATTGAAATCACTTGAAGGATGGTATGTCTGCCTAGGTGATAATTATTTGAAGTAGATGTGATAAATAAATCTGGTAGATTGTTCTGCTGAGTTTGGTATATTCAAAATTTTCAAGGAATTTGACTGAGTGCCCTCTGCTGACCCTTCAGAGACCTTAAATGATCACATTGCAAGAGTGTCCCCCACACACACATCTTAAAAGCAGTGGGCTGTTTTCAAAGAAGGAAGTCCTGTGACACAACATGCCAGAAGAGTGGCTCTGACCTCACCTGGTACAGAAAAAAAACATGAAATTAGGAATAAGTGGGTACAAATCCTGACATGTTTGGGGTACTCTTCTGCAGAAGAGCAGCAGCAAACCTTCATTTCAGGGAATCTGAGAAGTGCAGAGGGAAGTCGCACAATATGGGCACTTATCCACAGCAAATGGTGTGGATAAGTGTCTGCAGCTCACTTGATCTTGGAGAAAAATCTGGGGTGAGCTCGGGTTAGTGGTAAAAGCCTTCCCAGGAGAACCAGGGCTTTGCCTCTAAAAATCACGTGTGTGGAGTGTTGTACCACGGGACTTTTTAATGGAATGGATTGAAGAAGACAACATTCGTGAAAATGTGGTCCTTCCTGAGGACAGAACAAAGTACTTTAGTGTGTGAAACTAAACCTTCTAGTTTTAGGCAGATGGTTGTTGGGCTTGGTATTTCAGTGCCCTTTCTAAGGCAAGTCTTTTTCCAGGTATTTAACACCAAAAAAAAAAAAAAAAAAGTCAGCAACTTGCTTGTAAAATCTGAAACGGGGTCCTGGGCCATGGACAGGGAGGAGAGGGAAGCCCTGTGGGTTGGGCAGGAGCAGCCAGTCCCAGTGGTGCTTTCAGAGTCCTTACATAGTCAATGGTTCTACCTGGAGTGTTTTTTCTTTCCAGTGCTGGACTCCCAAATTCAAGAGGGGTGTAGGAAACTAGTCTGGCTCAAGGATTCCAAGATGGCATGGGCCTAGGAGGATAGGCTGAGGGATGTGGGCTGGTTGAAGACAAGGAAGGCTCGGGCTGACCCAATCAGCCTTGGAAGGGAGTTCCAGAGGAGGCGTAGAAATGGCCAGTACTGAACAAGATAACAGACACAGGTTCTCTCTTAGGACTTTCAAGCTGGCCATCAGGGGAAAAAATGTCACTAAGAGGTTAGTTGCCTATACAGGCAGTTGAGTCTCTGCCCATGGAGATTTTCAAGACTCAGCTAGACAAAACCACAAGTGACTCAATCTAGTGTTGGTGACCATCCCGCCTGGGCAGACAGATCGATTTCCTGTGACCTAGGGGCCAATTTCATGATCGTCACCATCTATAACTGGAAACCTCCTACCTCCATGTTTAGTAGCTCCCATTAAATGCTGCTGTGCCACAGAAAGGAGGTTCCTCTTTGAGGCACCCTGCAGACCTAAGCTGCCAGAGGCTTGTACTCTAACCACAGAAACCATAATGGATGCTTGCGTGTGCATTCATAGCCTGAAAACAAATGTATCAAAGGAGAAGGACTCCACGATAGCAAAGTGCTTTGTGACTTTGAGCCTTTGCTGGTTGAGGGGATAGCCAGGTGGGCGCAATGTTAGCGATGGCTCCCAGGGCTGGGCAGGGCTGACCAGCAGCTCCCCAGGATGGGGTGCCCAGAGGGATGGCCAGGAGCCTGAACCTTCTGTTACTCTGTCCCGTGGCTGTGTCAGCACCACGGTGATCCATGGCCAGCAGCAGCACTTGGCATACACAGGAGACTGTTTGCCCTGGGAGCAGCCAACCAGCAAGGCATGCCATTCACTCTCCAACGAAGTTTTTCAGTTTCTGGCAGTTTAGTAACATTATTAGTTGTTTCAATTTTCCCTTGAGGTTTAAGGAAGTGTGTCTGTGAGTGGCTGTACTAATTGCCAAGATTTCCTAAGCAGCTCCCTTCACACCCTTGAAGTCCTGAGGGATTGCTAGTGCTGGGTTAAAGCCTAGGGAAATCCTGGGTGGGGCCTTGCACTCCTGTTTTGCTGGAGGGAGATGATGTACACCCTGCTTGGCCCCTGCACAGGTTTTGCAGAACACAGAGGCCCCAGTGCACCCTGAGGGGATAAATCCATTATAATGGAAATAAGCGAGAGGGAAGGGCTGCAAGTGGTAGTAGGTGGGGTGCTTCAGATGGTGCTACCACTTTTTGTACATTTTGAACCTGTTGCTCAGTCTCGTTTTGCTCAGAGGTCACTAGGAGCCTGTGAGAGCTGGGGCTGGGGCTTGGCTGTGTGAGCAACTCAGGGCCTCCCTTGGCACAAGCAGAGCATCTCTGGTTTTGCAGCAAGAGGTGAGAGTTGGACAGATCTGCTTGGCACTGGGACCTGAAGTGTGCAATGTCTGAACAGCAGCCAGGGCTTTGACCCTGATTTCTTTCAATAAATTAAAGCAACACTTAAGGAGAAATGAACAGTGCTCCAGGGAAGGATGAGGCATTATAAATATATTTTCCAATGCCAGTTGATTGTTTCCTCATCCAGATAGGAGGTAAGTTAAGTGACTTTTTCCCTTCAGTACATTCCAGTGTTAGGCAATCACAAGCATGATTCTGCTAGAAACCAGTGTTGCATGAAAATGCTTCCTAGAAAACCCTGGTAGTCATGGAGTGGAGCATCATGAGCTGCTGTGAAAGACAATAGCCTGGATGCTCTGACAAGGGGTGGGTGGGAATACTCTGGCTTGGTTGCTTTTCAGGCAAAATAGACACAGATCCCTTGTCTCAGTCAGTCCCACCATACCTGAATACTGTCACCTGATGGATGCATTCAAAGATGGGACAAAACCTTTGTACCTGCTGTGGTTTTGGTCTGCTCTGGTGCAGCACATGAGCCAGATTCCCAGCACTGTGTGAGACCATGTCCTCCTTGCAAACCTTGGTCTAGGAAGTTTCTCCCTTCCCACCACGTGACAATTTCAGTTGCAATGCTGGCTGGCGGGAATGCGACATGGCTCAGTGTGACCTGTAGTCTGTAGACCATGTACACCTTGATGTGTATAGACATACACCCACACAGACAGGTGGGAGAAGCTGTTACACCTCCCCTGCAAAAAGAAGTGTTACTCGAAGACACTGGCATGCAAGTTTCTGTTTTCTCACTTAGACATTTGCAACCAAACACATATCCTGTAGGTGGGAAGGTATTCTTTCAGTATTTTCCTTGTTCGCTGGAGCTGTTTTTAATACATGGATAAACTATTTTATCCCTGATTCAATATTTGCGCTGTTGATTTCCTTGCCCTCACCATTTATTTTTTGCAGCCCTCTTTTGCTTTATTTTTCCTCGTACCTTTTCATATTGTTTACTGTAGGTGTAGTCTGTGGGTATGTGTTCACACTGCAATCAGTCAGTGTGGTCATACATGCAAGCAAGTTCATGGCTCAGTGGCAGTAGGGTGGATACAGCCCTGGAATAACTACACCCACCCACTTGTTGGACCCTTTCCAAGCACACACTGTAGGTTATGGGATGGCATGGTGAGAGGGGTCCTTTGCCCCATTTCAGGTCTCTGGATGGGATGAAGGTGTGAGGAGGGAATTAGAAGGCTAGGGCCATTCAGACTGCAAAAGAGACTGTGGTGCTTTGTAATAGGGGCTGAGAAGACCCTAAGTTGCATGGAGAAAGTAAGCTGGAATAATGAACAAAGTAAGCTGTCAATTGTCTCCTCTGCCACAAAGACAAGGGCCACAAGGGAAGCCAGCAAGTGTCAAAGCCAAAGGAGCTTCCTCTTCTTGCAGTGTGTCATTTGGATGAGGAACTTCTGCCTACAGGAAGCAGCAGAGGCTAGCTGGCTCATCAGGTTCAAAAAGTGGGCAAATATTTTTAAAACAGCTACTGTCTGGAAAAGGTGGCATGGTGGAGGTCTTTTTTGTAATTTATTGCACAAAATTCTAAAGTATTTAGAAACAGAAGTACCTCATGTTGAGTTGTTTTAGACTAATACATAATATCTCAGCACTGGAGCATGTGTATTTCAGTGACTCCAGTGCAAGAGTTGTACTAGAACTGAGGGTCAAGAAGTCATAGTACTGAAATTCCAGGTTCAGCCTTCACATGTTGGTGTTCCATATATCTAGACTGATATTGCAATTTTGCCTTTTGCACCTTAGCCAGGAAAGGGATCTTAAAAAATATTTTAACATCATAGAGTTTTGGCTTGCTCTTAAAGCAGCTCTCTCTCTTTTGTCAGTGGCCCAAAACCTCAGTTTTTAGGCCCACAGAATATCTCTTTCAGGGCAGGTAGAGTGTTTTGCCTGAGTAGCCGTAAGTCTGTGTTTGATATATGTGGAGGTATGGTCGCTGTTTGATCTCTGTCTTTGCCTTCTTCAAGAGCAGAGCCCTTGGGTGGTGCTGGGTTGGGCACAGGATGATACAGTTTTCAGTCCTTCTGCAGGTAAATGCTGAAAAGCCAGTCACCTAAATCCTTAACTTAGGTCCAAAAATCCTCTTTCAGAGTTCAGTTGGAAGGAAGGAGATGGGCTTCCATGACTCTTGTGGAAGAGTGGTGGGTCCCTTACAACTCAGGCTATTCTGTGATTCATTTCACAATTCTGTGAAACAGTGGAATTTCCATAATAATTATATTGCCATCAATCACTTCTCTGGTATTTGCCTGTGAGAAACTCACTATGAGGTACCTGGGGCTTGGAATGACTTGGAATCAGTTAAGATCTGGGCTTGGCCATCTTGCATCAACCCCTGACGTCCGAATGCATACCACAAGCTGGCTCATGTTGGATTAGAAGTGAATCTGCCTGCTGGATACATGGGATGCCCTGTGGGCACAGGCCACTGTCATGGTCCATGGTCGAAGTATGTGAGTGAGAAGTGATCAAATCAATGCTCCTTTCAGAGTAACAGCAGCACTGGCACGCCAGGATCATTGTGTGGATGTGATGTGTCTCAATACCAGGACATTCCTAAAGCCTGAGGTACAAGTTAATGAAATTGTGAGAGCAGGACCAACGTAGCTCCTCAAATCCCACTCAGTTGAGATGGACCAGATCCTCAGCTGTTCTTCTGTGCTTTTTTTGTCTTTGACACCCACAAGATTTCTTACTACTTATGACTCCCTAGGCTGTGATTCAGGCAGGACTCAACACCAATTAGATGGTACACGTGGGAACAGTCCTGCTGTGGTCAGTGGAGGACATCTTCTCACCGTGGTGCCCCTCAGGACCCAGACAGGGGCTGTGTCCATGTCTACCATGCCGGATGCACTGCTCACCCTCTGACACCTCAGAGCAACCCTGTGGGAAGGCTGAGAGGATGAGTTCACCCTTCCAGAGCACCAAAAAGGAAACCTTTTGATCTGTTATTTATTTTGAGTTTTACTCTGACTAGACATAGAAAAAAAACCCCAACAAAACAAAAACAACTTGAAGCCTCAGGTGTTTACAAAAACAGCTCAGTAAATTGCTGTTGTAAAGGGCAGCTTCTCTTGGGGTTGCAAACGAATGAAAATGTTAAACAGGATTTGTCTTTCCTATTTGGCATCAATACCTGTGGTCATGCTCTAGAAGTTTGAATTGTTTTGTCATTTTTGATACAAAAAATAAACAAAACCTGAGACAAAGGGCAAGCTTGCAAATAGGGGAGCAGCCACTGGGGAATTTTATTTTATTTGTTTGCATTTTATTACCTTCTTGTGCCAGCTAATAAGGTGACCTTGCAACAGACAGATGTAGATAAGGCTGACCACCTCTGTTGTCTTATTTTGCAAGCTGGGAAGTAAGTTGCTGAAATTAATGGGAAGAGGGAGATTGCCTGTGGGGGAAAAAATCTCCTGCCACTGTTAATTAAAATAGTATAGTTTTATGAGACATATTGAAGTAAAATCAATCACATAAATCAAGTAAAATCAATCAAGTAAAAAAGATTTGGGGTAAAAAAATGAAATTAAAATAGGCTGGTATTTTTCATTGCTTCACCAAGAAGAAAAAAGCCATGGAGCTGAACCATAGCCAGCCACTCTGATCAGCAAAGACAGGAGGTTTACCTGTAAAAAGATAGAGATCACCTGCTGACAATGTGAAAAACTTGAAACCACATCTTTTAAAAACATTCCTATAGTTTAAGCTGAAATTCCTCTTCTCAGACCTTGCCAACAACTCTTGGAGAGTATTAAAGTTCAATGGCCTTTCCTGGCAGGGCAGGCTTGTACGAGCCAGGGGCGGGAGGTTGTGTTGAGTGTGGTAGCATGCGCCAAGTTCAGGTTTATTGAATTGAGATACTACCAGTGTGTAGAGAAAGATAATGGGAATGGGCTAGATCAGCAGCTGCACAAAGCAAAAGGAGAACTGAAACCATGCCCCAGTGGCCAAACCCCCTCCTGCAAAAAAAGGTCAGCCACCTTCCAAGATGGAGTAGGTTCAAAGGTGGCAGGGCAGAACCCACATCTATGTAATTTTTACAATCTTTCCTTGAACTCTGAGGTTTAAAGAGAGGGTCAGGACAAGCTCACTGTTGAAATCAAAGTTTTGCAGAAGTCCACAAGACTGGAAGTATGACTGTCCCTGATGAATACATGCCCTGCTTCCCTTGCTCACCCTCCAGCACACATCTAGGACATTTTTTTTTTCAGAAGCAAAGTGTTACCAACATAAATCTGTTCCTGTTTGCAAAAAATCTGTAATTTTGCTGTGTCAACAAAATTTAAGATGCCTCCAACCAAGTGTAGAATTATGTATAAAACAGGTTGAGACTGGATTAGGAAGCAACTGTCAGTGACTTCAGCTGATGTGGATTACTCTTGCTGCAGTTAAGTGGAAACCAGTAAGATACATCATAAATGTTCAGATTACATGCATTAATGGTTATGTTGTTGTACTGACATTCCGTGTATACTTTACTTCATCCCATACTGCTTCTAAACAAAAATGTCTTTCACCCTCTAGGAGGAAGGACATGCAGAATAAAAGAAATACGGAAAGGTAAATCAGGGCTGCAGTTTTTGTCAATAGTGAAATACGTTGTTGCCAGCGCATTGTCTGGTGCTGAATGGTGAGTGATGCTCTGTCTGCTGAGAACACTGGTGGTTCAGATGTTCATGCAGATGTCCTGTGGGATTATGGATGTGTGCTGAACCCTCAGTGCCCTGTGGTGCCCTCGTCATGCTCTCAAGCAGTGACATGCTCGGAGGGTGGGATCAGCTAACTCAGCTCCACATTTGCACCAAGGGAAAGAGTCCTTCTAAAGAAACACCTGCTTGCCTAAACCAATGGAGAAAAGTCGGTGCCTTTGAAGGCCTCCACAGGGAGATCCTCTTAAGAAGAACCTACGTTTAGATGTGGCAACCTTGCAAACAGAACTGTACATTGCTGAACCCTGGGCTGCTGCCATTGAGGGAGGCATCAGGAGGCTGAGGCTGCTCCCACAGCTGAGCCAGTTCTTCCTTTCTGGGTGCCTGGGGACATTTGTATCTCTTTCTGGATACTGTGCCCTTGTCACTGGTGGCCTGCATACCATCAGCTCTCCTCTCTGTGGTGTAGAGTCATCTCCATCATTGGTCACCCTGAGGACCAGGGTGGCAGTGGGGCATATGGGGTTCAACCATGTCCCGGCAGAGACCTTTGGCAGACCTGCCAGCAAAGAGCAGCCAGCAAACAGCTCCTGATCCACCACATTTGTTTCTTCTCTTTGACATAGCCTGATTCTCCTCTTTCCTACTCAGTGCTCCCACTTGACATCCACCTCATCCTGTAAGAGAGGTGCCAGTGCTAGGATCCTTCAGCTTTTCGACCCACATACATTAATGCTGGATTTTAGCCCACGGCTCCAAGTATTTCTGTCCCAAATGTGATGACAGAAACCTCATTAACTTACAAGAATGTTAGACTGGTTCTAATGGGGAACTCTGTTCTCCTAAAGATTAAATATTTGTGCGCTTCCTTGTAAAGTTAGCCCTGGAGTTGCAGTTCTGGTGACCTGGATATTAGGGCATAGGTGAATTCTTGTTACTCACCTAGCCTGTGATTTTACTGTTTGTCACTGAAGGGTCTGTCCACTTGTCATCTGATTATGCAAATTCACCTTCCATGTGAGTCGGGATTTAAGTTTCGCTGTTTTTCAGGGTCTGACTATGTGCAGAGGGAGTTGTAGTCTCTTTTTTTTCTACTTCCTTTCTCTAAACACCACCCCTTGGCAGTGGACCTGCTGACACCTCAGAGCAAGACTCAGATAAAAAGGGCAGCTTGTCTTCCTTCTCCACACTCAGAAGCAAGTGGCAGACACTGCTCAGGAGTTTGGAAGCTGCTGGCATTGCAAGCATCTTGGGTAGAAACTCTGACAAGAACCATGTTCAGCAACACTGGTGAGTTTTTAATGCTTGACCTATGTTAGGTGTGAAGTCTGGCAAGTCTCCTGCAGGGAGGATAGTAGCTCCAGAGGTTCTCAGCCCTCTGACTGCCATGGGTGACACCTTGAGGAAAGAAGTTTTGGTGCCAGCACAGCTCACAGGGGATCAGTTTGCTCTGGCTGTGCAAATTCTGCTTTTGACAGATTGGAAAACTATCTGCAAGGCACAGATCATTTCTCATCACTATTCTTCAACCTGTAGATATCTGGTTCTGCCAGTGATAATGGGAAAGAAATGCAGCTCTTTTAAACTTGTTCCACATCAGAGTTAAAATAATTTATTTCTTTCAGGCTACTTTATCATGTAGATTATTGCTCTTTATGCAATAAGATGCCTGATAGCATCTTATGGAAGTTTCAAAATAACTGAAAGGAGGATTTTTTTGGGCTTGAGCTGTGTCCCATGGCTGTCCTGCCTGACCTGTTGTCAAGAGATCTTGCACCTACCAAGAAAGGTGCCCAGGTCACTCCTGCAGCAGCTGCTGAACAGGCACCACTGACCAGCTCAGCCCCAGAATGCCCAAAACCCCTCGGGTGTGGGATGTAACTGAGCAGATGCACGTGTGGGCTGGGTGGTGCCTGCAACAGAGTTGGGAACAGGTCTCCATGGCTTTCAGGAGGGGAGGGGTGTTTTAATACTGAGTCCCTCCGTTTCAAATCTCTGTACTCTGAGTGTAGACAAGCTGAAATTTTCCAGGAATTCTTGGACTGCAGGATCTTTGGGATGTGATCTCACATCTCTGGGATGTGCATGAGTGTTTGCCTGGAGGCTGGGCAAAAATCAGGAGTAAGTGCAGGTATCCAAATTATGCTCTCTCTTGAAAGACTACAGTTCTCATTCCAGTTCCCTTCTATCCTGAGCAGCCTTTGTTCTACTGAAGCCAGACATGCTATAAATACCTGCTCCATATTGATAGGTTTTTAAACTCTATCACCTCCTTATCATAGGGGAAAAAAGGCCCCACATACTTACCAGTGACAAGGTCTCATATGCCCGTCTTAGATCACTGTTCTCTTGAAGCTCTGAACATCTCCCCAGGCAGGCAGGAATGCAATGGGCCTTGTGGGTTAGCGTAGGAAGGAGCTCTATAAAGGATAAATCATGGAACTAGGCGACAAAATACTGCCTTGAATTTTTTCTATTAAAAAAGGAAAAGAAATCTGAGAGGATTTGAGGTTTGGGTTTGCTTCTGGCCTGGCCCAGAAATAAGCACAAACAGGACTGCCTCTTGCAGCCTGAGCCTCTGTCCTGCGTGTTCTAGGTATACTCAGCTCTTATATAAATAATGAATTTCCGTGCTGGCAAACCAAGGTGCCTGCAGGCAGGCAGATACAGGGTGTGTGGGGGTACAGCTCCATGCCCAGGGCAGGAAGACAAAAGCAGCAGGTGAGGGTTGCCCAAGGAAGACAAGCTGTGGCCAAGCCCCCTCAGATGTGGTGATGGGTGTGCCACTAGCTCACTCTGAGGCATTCCTTGGCAGAGAACACCGTGCCAGTCAGATCACAGGGTATCACAGGTGTGTTTGCACAGGAATAAATGCAGCACAATTTATGGGCAGTGCTGAGTGGAGACAGGTCTTTGGCACACTGCTCAGCATGGTCAGGCCGTATTCTAGGGCAGCTTTGTCAGTGAATCTTCCCTGTGCATCCTCAGCATCACTGGTGGTGTCCAGAAATGAGATGGATATGCAGTCCCTAAGTTCAGAAATGCTGGATGGAGGGATTTCCTTGGGCCCTTTCCCACATGTATCCTATATGTTCAACTCTCATATCCCTTTGTATCCCTCTCCCAGGACCAAGGTTTTCTAGTATTTTCTCAGCCCAGCACCAGGGTTTTCTATAAAGAACAAGGTTGAGCAGCTTTAGTGTTTGAAGATTTCTTGATGCTGAGGAGGATGTACTTCCCCTCTGTCCTCAAGAGAGTTAAGCAGCTAGCTCCAGCTGAAATTTTTTGACATAAATTCACACACACCCCATTGCGCAAAATATCAGCCCAAGGTTGGCAACTGACATGCAGCAAGCAAACAAAAAGCACTCAAATATTAAGTTGGTTAACAGAAGATGCTGATAAATTTTAAGTCTATTTGTTGTGCCAGTTATATCTGGTATGTAATTAAGATAAATATGGTTTATATATTTACTAAGAAGAAATACACAGAGATATGGTGGGGATCCATGGGTGGTTGGTTCTGTTTACTCAGGGCTGCAGTCACTCAGCACAGGTTGCAGTAGTAAGCATGCTGCTGATTTCAACCTGCCCTGGGACTAGCCCTGCATGTGGCATCTCTCACGCCACACCAGCTACCAGCAGATTCCAGCCTCTTCTGTGTTAGGGATGGCTCTTGTTGATATTCAAATTAACATTGTTGCCAGGTACCATGCAAATCTGTCAAGACATTTGGTGAATTAATCTCTTCAACCATTATGCTTTTGACTTGTTAATATCAAAGTTACCGTAACCCGGTTTTGCCTCTCCCATGTCTTCATCTGAATCACTCATGAGAAGAGTGCTTATGAGGCATTGTTATTCCCTGCTGTTCACACGGAATTCATCCTTTGAGGATATTTAATGGGCAGGTACAAGACATAAACGCCCCTGAAGAAATACAGATCAGCCACATTCCAGCATGCTCTGGCTTTTGCTGTCACAACTGGGCAGCCTGCCAAAGCCTGATGCAGTGACCCCCAAATCTCCATCATCATTCAAAACTGAGGGCTTTCTTTTTGCTCAAGTGCATCACTGGGTTGTGCCTCTCGGAGCTCCACTCCTATGCCACAGCCCTGAACCACAAGCCACTGGACACAGAGATGCTGAGGCTTTTCCTGGTCTTAATCCATCCAGAGTTGCAGGAGAGGAGGCAGTCATTTTAAATGCTGTGTCTTAAAAATCAGCTGCTGTGTTGGGAATGAATGGGAGCAAGGCACTTGCAAGGGATTCTTGCTGGGGAGTGAATCTCTGCTGAAGCCAAATGGGAAAAGCAGCCCCCTTGAAGGGGGGCAGTGCTCTGTGGTGAATGTTCTACAGCAATCCATCCAGAGTAGAGATAAGCTCCTGCCTTGCCCCTCTGACTATCCAGCCTGAGCTGCTGTGGCATGATTCTGTCTCCTCCTCCTTCCATGTCTGCCCAGGGGGTCTGAGATTCACCTCTGGGTATCTTCTTTAAATTTTTTAAAATTTTAATTATTTTATTTTATATTGTCTTTTGCTAGATCTCTTGTTATTCTAGATATTTTGATGACTCACAGGGCTGCATTAAGAAGAAGAAAGTTGTCTTTACTGAGAAAATTCCCATCTCTTCTTCTTCCTTTCTCCTTTTCTCCTAATGTTTTTCTAGAGACCAGTCTGAGGGTCACTGAGATTGACTTTCTGAAGAGCCAGAACACGCAGCAGCACCACACGGATGGGTACAATATCAAGAACCTGGTGGTGCGGCGAGGGCAGCCCTTCCAGGTGCAGGTCAGCCTCAGCAGGGAGCTGAAGGCTGCTGACAAGCTGTCCCTGCGCTTCAGCATCGGTAAGCAGGAGTCCCTCTGCGGCCACTAGGCAAAGCCAGAGAGCCCCGGGATCATCCAGCTGCCTCTTCCTGGCACTGCACGGGCACTGCAGACCTGTGCAACCCTCACACATATTGTCTTGTGCTTGCTTCTAGGTGAAAAGCCAATGAAAAACAGGGGGAGCCTGCTGTCACTGAAACCAGAGCGGGAGGATTCCAATGGGTGGAAAATCTCTGTTGTCAAGAAAAATGGCAATGAGGTAAAGCCTGTGGGCAAGGGGCCCAATACCAAGCCCATCAGAAGCTAAAGAGCAAAGCATCCTCTTACCTCCTTCCTGCTTTCCCTTAGTTCTATGATTTTAGATAGGCAGCAGCCTTGTCCTGCTCGGTTCATTGCTCCCCCCATGCACAGGCAGGCTTCACCCTGTGCCACTGCAGGGATCTCCATGCCACTCGTGCCAGTTCTGTGGCACTGTGTTTGTGCCATGCATGTGGCCATGGTGGGGTGTCCTTCAAGCCTCTCCTGGGATGTCTCTCCTTGTTGTCTCCTCAGTGCCTGCTGTCTGTCACCAGCTCGCCCAATGCCCCTGTGGGAAAATACAACCTGCATGTGAAGGCTGGCACTAACATTTACACGCCTGAAAATGGTGTCATCTACCTTTTGTTCAATCCTTGGTGTGAAGGTGAGTGGTCCTGCAACTGGGAGTGATAATTGCTCCTACCAGGGATTGCCTCAGATGGAATTTTGCCTCGTGTTTTCCCTATTCTCTTTCTTATATACATTGCTTTTCCCCCATAAAACACTGAAAGCAGCATCCTCATGGAGACAGTGAGAAGCTGGGCAATAGCAATGAGCCAGCTTCTCACTGGATATTCTCCAGTGCCGGGACATAGAGGGACATCTATCTGTCACATCTGTTTGCACCTCTGTGTCATCCCTCTCTGTTTCTCTGAGCCAAAGTTTAACTGAGAGAACTGGGTTGGCTTAAAATCCAGGAAAAATATAACCAGAATAAAAAAATTGTGTGGTTGGTGGGCATCAGTTTCCCAGTTCTCTCAGCTGTATACCTCATAGTCTACAGTGTTCAGAAATAAGATCTTTGCAATAATAAAAGAGTGGTCACATAGCAAGGGACCTACAGGAGGAAATGAAAGATTAGTGTTATAGGAAATTCTTTCATTATAGGAGCAAAAATTGGGAATGCTGCATGGTTATCTCTTGGTGTGAATGTTGCAGATCCTTGATTACCAAAGTTTAGCTTTCCATGGAAAATTTCATATAGGGAGTGCAAACCATCTGACATCTGAGGGTTTGGGATATTTTTTCTGCAGATGATGCTGTCTACATGGCCAATGAGGCAGAGAAGAAGGAATATGTGCTCAACGACACCGGCTACATCTATGTTGGGTCTGCGTACAACATCTACAACAGGCCCTGGAATTTCGGACAGGTAAAGCCTTGTCAGCCCTGTTACCCTTCTTCATCCCTTCAGCATGAAGCCCATGAGTAGCTCAAAGTGCTGGAATGACCCTTCCAGCTTCACTGGGAGGGCTCACCTGCTCAGAGTAATCTATGTGCCTACGTATGTTCCTCACCCACAGCTGGAGAACAGGGTTAAGTGACACATTTATAGTCAGATCATGTGACCCCCTGGTAAAGGATGTGGAAACTGGGGACAGGGTATTTCTGATTGAAAAAATTCCCATAAGGGTAATCCTGCTCTCATGCAACTGTAGGTGCTGTTAGTCAGCTAATGAGACATGGAGAGGGCTGATGGGGGAAAAATCTGATTTACATATTGCATCATATTAGGGAATAAAAAGGGTAAAATTACTGGCAGAGGTTATCACCTTTCAAGTGGTGCCTTCTCTGACAGCTGTGTGCAGGACGCAATCAGACACTCTCTCAGGAAGGGTGTTCCTGCACACTGCCTCTGAGATTACTCCAGAGGAGCAGAATGTCAAGGGCTAGAGATAAGAGGTGCATGCCAGAGCAGATTTATTTGTACCCTGTAGAAAGCACACAGGCATCCAAGCAGAGTATCCTGTGCCCTATCCAGACAGAAATCCCCACCAAAAAATGTTCAGATCTGGAGTTTTTTTCTTTTTCTTTTTCTTTTTTTTTTGTTGTTGTTTTTTGTTTTGTTTTATAGGTCTACAATTTTTGCAGGATATCTGCAGAATATGTATTTGCATGATACACATAGCCCAACAAAGGTGCTCACACTCACACTGATGCCTTTACACAAAAGGGGCCAAAGGGCATCATCTGTAGGGCTGTTCCTATCCTAATATTTATCCTGCTGTTAAGCATTGAGAATTGATATTGATATTCTGACAAGATTCATTGGATCATATGTTTGACATCTTTCTGAACTGAACCTCAGGGAGCTTTATCAGTAATTGCTAATTAGGAATCTTTGTTGCAATAATTAGCATTTACGTACCTTTCTTTTTTCCAAGGTTCATTTTGTACCTATGTCAATAGACTAAATATTAGTAGAGATCTTAAATTTTCATTACTCTTGTGAGTAATTTGCAGAGTTGCAGGGAGATGACGTTGGTGACTTTTGTGCACAGAAGTAAAGATTGCTGGGTCAGGTTCCAACTGTGTTTGCAAGACACTTGAGACAGGCTTTTTGTTTTCCAAGGCTGGGTTTCATTTTAGCCCTTGTTTGGAGAGAATAGCTTTGGGAAGGCCCACAACCTTGGAAATTCAATATCACAAGAAAATTCTGTTTTAGAACGGCATATAAAAATATCTCCGTTTTCTCCCCAAAACAGTTTGAGGAATTCGTCTTGGATGCCTGCATGTATCTGTTGGACAAAAGCAAGCTCAATCTGACTGAGAGAAGGGATCCTGCACATGTGTCCAGAGCCATGTCTGCTTTGGTAAGCCTCTCTCAGGGAAGTGCTTTGCCTCTTCATGTCTTCCCTTGTCCTTACTTGCTCTTCTTTCCCTGGGATTATGAACACCATTTCAGGAGGCGTCTGAAAGGGATTCCTTTGGGAACTGCAAGCAAAGAGACAGAGGCATTCTTGGTTGGAGGGAAGATGCAAACAAAAATATAGCATGTTCCCATCTCCAAAACTTGCAGCTGCCCCAATGGTTGTCCTTTCTCATCAACACTGTTGGTGGGGCCAGTACGAAGGGTTGTGTTTTGGGCCAGTAGCTACTCTCTGTGGTGGGACCCTTTTGGAGCCCTGTGGTTTAAGACACGAGATGCAGAGTTAATTTTTACTGCCCACAGCAGAGGTGCCTTCCTCTAGATATCCAGGTGGAGGCTTTCTAACCAGAGGAGCCCCCAGCCAGGACCAGCAGCTTTGATGGGTCCCACATGGCTGTGGAGCACCTGGGAAGCCACAGGACAGGCAGAGACCCTTGGGTTTAAGCCTCATTCAGCCTCATCCCTTTATTTTCCTCCTTTGTGTGTGTGTGTATGTGTGTGGCCACAGGTTAATGCCAACGATGACAGCGGAGTCCTGCTGGGGAACTGGTCAGGGAATTACGTCAATGGAACATCCCCGATGGATTGGATTGGGAGTGTCATCATTTTGCAGCAGTACTACAAAACCAAGAAGCCGGTCCGTTATGGCCAGTGCTGGGTCTTCGCAGGAGTCCTCAATACAGGTGAACAGTGAACAGTGACTCGCCTCCCTTCTCTGACCCCCCAAGTACTGTGCTAGTAAGCCAAGTTACTGTACCTCTGAGCAACAGAGGTGGCAGGGTCTGTCTGTAAGCAGAGGCTGAGGGAGCCAGGACTGCTCAGCCAGAAGAGAAGACTCTGGGGGTCTGATCCTTGTGTGTAAATACCTGACAGGAAGGAGTGGGGCACAGACAGGCTCGTCTCATTGATGCCCAACAACAAGAGCAGAGGTGATAGGCACAGCCTGAAACATGGGAGGTGCTGTCTGAACCTGGGAAAACAGCTTTTTTCACTGTGAGGGTGACCAAGCACTGACACAGGGTGCCCAGAGAAGTTATGGAATCTACATTGTTGGAGATGTTCAAAGGCCATCTGGACACAGTCCTGAGCACCTGCTCTAGAGGAACCTGGGTGGGCAGAGGGGCAGATGAGAGGATGTCCACCAGTCTGAGGGATTTTGTGACCCTGTGTTCTGTCTGTCTGTGCTGCAGTCATGCGTTGCCTGGGAGTGCCATGCCGCTGTGTGAGTACCTTCGACGCGGCCCACGATACGGAGGAGAACCTGACAGTTGACATTTACCTGAATGAGAAAGGAGAAAAGTTGAACTCATTGTCCTTCGACTCTGTCTGGTACTGCCAAATGGTGCTAATGCTTCCTACACCCTATGCAGCCTTGCAGTGACTCATTTCCCAACCCCAGCAATTCCTTTTAGAATTTCACTACTTCGTGGGGTTTGTTGCCCAGGAGACACGGAAAGCCAGGAGTTTCACAGGATTACCTGCAACTACCCATTAAATCTGCCCTTACTAAAGGATTAAGGGAGGAGATCCTGACTCTTCAGGCTGTAACAACTTACTTCTTTTCTTTCCAATTCAAATGCATGCAGGAACTTCCATGTGTGGAATGATGCCTGGATGAAGAGAACAGATATACCAAATGGGTTTAGTGGATGGCAGGCAATTGATTCAACCCCTCAGGAGCAAAGTCAAGGTAGGATTTGCTTAGAAAGGCTCTTCTGCAACTCCTGAGGGAGGGAGGGAGGGAGGGACGGAGGGACACTTTGTGTGAAAAACATGCATCCCAGTCAGCAAACCAGGTACTCCCCACACACAGCTTCATGCACCGGGGTAGTGACACTGTAAAACAGCAGGTCTCATTCCTGCCACCTCAGCCCAGGATGGAAGGAACAGCATTTCTTGGCAGGCATAAAACCAACCATGTGGGAATGTGAATGTTTTTTCAGAGGTTAGAGGACATCTAAGTCATTGGGGTCATAAGCCTGTTCATTGGTAGATGGGAGGAGTGATCACCAAAATTGGTGATGACACTCCCTGCACAGGTTCGAGGAATTTGAAGGTGGAAAAAAACCAAAAGGTTAATCCTCAGGGAAGTGCAGAAAGTAGAATATTGCCTAGAGATCAAGCACAGGTGTCTGGACATAGCTGACTTCATAACCTGATACTGAAACTGGCTAAGGAAGAAACTTCCTAACACAATTTTGAAGCATTAGGAAGCAAGTATTCATTATTGCAGCACACTGGACACATGGAGGGTATTTCCTCTGATTGCGTGTATCATGAAAATTTACAACGAGATATTTATTTCATCATGGTCATACATATTCATTAGAGTGTACTTTCTGGCTAATACATAAACATTACTTCTTCTAGAACTAATTTGCATGCATCTGCCTCTTACTGGAAGGCCTTTTATGGTCCTGGGGAGTCATCTGAAAGGATCCCTGGTGGTTGTACTCACTAAGTACTCCCAGCATTACAGATGACCTTACCTTGAACTTCTCTTAGGGCATGTGCTGTTGTTTCTTGGCACATAACATTGCCACAAAAGCCACTGTGTTCCTCGTTATCTGCTTATCCACTGGTTATCTGCTATGTTTAGCATCCTGTGTGCCTACTTTTACATTCTTTTGTCTACTTCTTTAAAACACATTGCCTGTTTGGACAAGGCATCGTTATGTTCCATTCCTTTTATCAAACCAAGCTGTGGCTTTCTAACTTTAAAATTATCCAAGTGTGAGGAAACTTGCAAAAGCTCCTACCAGAACCTTGGTCATCTATAAAAAACTCCCAAGCAGCTGTGGGATAAATGAGAGGTTTTGAAGTACCAAGTTGGAGAGCTGTTTACTGCTAAGTGTAAACTGCCATGGCCACAGATTCCTGCTTGAGTGTTGTCTGAGCGTGGAGCAAAAACTGGAGTCACTGCGGGTGTTTGGAAATTCAGCTGGTATTGATTGCCCTTTCTAGGTCGTTTCCAGTGTGGCCCATGCCCGGTGAAGGCTGTCCGGGAAGGAGATGTGTACCTGCCCTACGACGCCAAGTTCGTGTACGCAGAAGTGAACGCTGACAGAGTCTACTGGGTCGTCAAGAAGGTGAACGGCAGGGACAAATACTTCAAGGTCGGCACGGAGACCCAAGCCGTTGGCAAGAACATCAGCACAAAGGCCGTGGGGCAGAACAGGCGGGAAGACATCACCCGAGAGTACAAGTACCCCGAAGGTAACTGCTTCCATCCTCTAACGTAGTGCCAAAGAGGAGACCTCGGCCATGCAGGTCATCCCACAGCCCGTGTTGTTTCCAGGAGAAAACTGCAGGAGTAGCTGCAGTGGCAAACTCAGCCTAAGGCCTGGAGACCCTCGGGAGGCAGCACTGCTCCCGGGCATCCTCATGCCCGCAGTGACACCTATAGGCTGCTCTTGAGGGACACGAGCGAGCTTCCAGACAGTGAAAGAAATGAGCTGAGTGATGGATGTAGTCGTCACACTGACCTTTGCTTTAGTTCTTCATTTCTTCATTTTGTCTTTCCATTCCCCAAACCATTTTGGGGGAAAAAAATCCCATATTTCCTCCCCACAGTTCTCAAGATCCAGCTGTATTGTCCTAGACTGTTAAACCCTTCTCAGTGAGGAGGGAAAAAATACCAGGCTGAAATATTTAAGAGTATCTATCCTCTAAATTGTTTCTTCCAGGAAATTCTTGCAGTCCAGAATGCTAAAGTTAGATTTGGTGATAGCATAAGACATGAAGTTGTCCTGAGCAGAGGCTGGAGGTGCTCTGACATCCTCTCTGCTTATCAGCAAAAGCATAAATAAAGGGAAGATAGCTCTGGGTGAGGAGACTCAGATACAGCTGTCACCCATATTTCTCTTCACCCAGGCTCCAAAGAGGAAAGGATGTCTATGCAAAGAGCTTACAGCTTCATACGCCCTTTGGGATTGATGCCTCGTTCAGGCTATGCTTCTTCAACTGTGCAGACACTGAGCGGCAGCACCGAGCCTTTGGTCCCGAAGGAGCCAGTCACCGAGACTGGGCTCCACCTTGAGATAACCAATACAGAACCTTTGCATCCTGGCAATCCCCTTGAATTGGCCATCACAGTGAAGACCTCTGTTCCTGGGAACTGGACCGTTAACCTTACCGGCTCCTGCCAGCTGCAGTACTATACCGGAAAAGTTCAGGCCAATCTTGGAACTATCAAGGAGACCATCAATCTTGAAGGCACATCTGGTAAGCACAGAAAGCTTGCTGTGTTCTGTAGACTAATTTACTAGTCTGGTGTTTGTACTGACTCCACTATAGACCAGTGTATGGCTCTGTAATTTGTGAAGAGCAGAAACTGCCTGCCTAGAACCTACCTCCCTCTTCGCTGCATTTGGAAGTCTCAGTTACAGACTGGTATCCCTCTGTAGCAGGGACCAAAACATGAAGGCCCTACTGCGGCTTCAAGGAGGTGATTAGGCATACATCAGAGGTTTTCATGGCGTGAGCGAGGTGTGCTGAAGCATCTCCCTCCTGTCCTCACAGGACATCAAATATGTCACCATAGGCTTTGTATGTATCCATGTGGATCAGATCCCTCACATGATTTAGATGGCTGGAAATTGCAGCCTTTTTTTGTTCTTCTGTTTGCCAGTCTAATTTGGGTGGTAGGGATGCTGGTGAGTGTTATTTTCTGAATTCTTTGCCCAAGCGAATTTCCACTTCATGACTGCCTGCCCTGGCTGATCCCAGGAGCTGTTTGCTGCTGTGCTCTGCACATCTTTGAGTAACCTGGGTTGTATTTTTGACCCCAAGCAATGTAAGTGAAATTTGCTAAACAAGAGATTAACAAATGATAAATAATTAACAACCCTTGCTGATTCCTACCATGAATCACTCACAAAAAAAAAAATCTTTGCTGTTGATGAGCGCTGTGTTTTCACTCATATAGTGTTGCTGTCAAAATGCAGCAGGGCAGGATACAAAGGTAGCCCCATGCATGCGTACATACATACATACATATATACACTTAGGGAAAAGGACAAGCATTTTTTGTTTTATTCCCAGAAGCCAGGAAGCTTTGCAACTAAAATGATTGCTGACTTTGTGGCTTTTCTGAGCCACTGGAAGGTTGTCCAGGCAATTAAATATAAAATCTGAATTGAAAGGAAAGCCAGCAATTTTACAACAGGCAGAGAAACCCTCAGGGGTGCAGACTTAGATGTGCTCAACCTCCTGCTCCTCTGTCTCTTCCTGAGTGCTGGGGCAGCCAGGGATGAGGGCTGCTGAGGTGATGGATGGAAGCCCAAGCCCGTGTTTGTCTGAGCAGGGGGATGGTGGGGCTCAGCCAGCCTTCCCATGGGCTGCATGTGCCAGGTACCACCACTCAGGCAGGGCTTCCCCCGGCAGGGACTGAAGGGAAAGCAGAATGGACTCAGCAAATCTGGCTCATGCCACACCCTGGTACACCAGCCACCAGAGCTGACTTTGCCATCCAATTCCTGGGCATATGGTGAAGCATCAAGTTGTGTTTTCTTTCCTGCAGAGATGCAGATCCCCCTGAAAATAGCACCCGATGCATACATGAAGACACTGTCCTCCGTGGAAGATGAAGTGCTCATCCTTGTCACTGCCATTGCTGAGGTCGAGGAAACAAATGACAAACTCACCAAGGAGACCTCAATGAGATTTGAGTATCCCCCCATCACTGTCCAGGTGAGGCAGCTGCCAGCTGGGCTCTGGCAGGACAAGGGTTAAAGCTCTTCTCACTGCAGCACCACGGTGGTGATAGCATTCTCAGGGGGATCTCCCAAACAGATGCCTCCTAGGATGCTCAGCATTGGCATCTTATTTGGCTATTCAACATTTATTTGAAGGTTGAAAGTAGCCATGAAATGAGTTTTATTACTGCCCCATCTAAAAGGGGAAGGCAGGGGATGCTGGAGGGAAGGGGATGGGAGAGGGCAGATTGTACAGGGCCCATCTCCAAGCCCACAGCTCTTCCTCCTGTGTTAAGAAACCAGCTGGGAAAACACAGCGCTTCAGTGTCCATACTGGTGGTGAGCAAACCTTCAGCAGCTCTGGCATCTTTATAACTCCCCTAATCCCCTGTCTTTGGGTCTGTTTCTCTCTCTCCTCCTCCACCAGATGCCAGAAACAGCCAAACTGTACAATGACTTCAACTGTGCATTCATCTTCAAGAACAAGCTGAATGTGACCCTGGAAAACTGCAAGCTGCTGGTGGAGGGCTTGGGCATATTTAAGATGACAACATTTGAGCTGGGGTAAGGAGATGAGCCAATGAAATGACCACAGCAGGACTCCGCTCTGGTTTTTTTGGTCTTTTTTTTTAATATCCTTGAAGAAGCAGTATGGGAAGCTTCAGTAAGAGACCTTCGACAGCTGTTGTAAATGCAGGCAAACCCAGTGGAAAGAAATAACAATGTCTGACTCTATGAAAAATCCTGAGAGAGGGAGAAATGTGCTACCACAGCCAGCTGTGTTTGAAACTGCACCACATTTGTTCAGAAAGACCCACACAGCAGTTGCCAGGCTCAAGGGAAGATAGGCATGACAGGGACTGCCCCCATGCTCCTGCTGTGCTGCCCAACAAGTGTGAGCACAGCTGCTTCCTTAAAAGCTGGTGTTTCAGCAGTATGGGGAACTCCAGGGAAGGTCCCTAGGATCATTGGGAGCACCAGGCAGTACCATCATGCCAGGCTGCATTTGCTGCAAATTGGTCACGGGGGAAGGGGAATACCCACCCTAAACACATGCAGTGACTATTCCTCTAAGACAAATTATTCAAAATAACCCTAATTCATGCTTGAGACTATTTTGGTTTTTCCTTTGTCCTTAGGGATATAATGCCTGGCAGGATCGCGAAGTCTGAAATAATTTGCACTCCAACAAGACTAGGAGAGAAGAAAATTGTAGCCAAGCTGATCTCAAACCAGATCAAAGGGATCTCTACAGAGAAGGGCATCTTCATCACCGAGTAGGATCAGTGCCTTGTCAGCCTGCAAATGTTGGCCTTGCTAAATGTATCGCATCACTGGGGACTTCTTGCCTTCTTGATTGCTGCACAGTACTTTTAAAGTAAAGAGCAAAAATGCCATAAAGCTAAGGGAATTAAACTGGCTTAACAGCACAGTTGCATTGATTGCAGTTAATTGTGATCCAATAAAGATTGTGAAAATTGACTGTGTGGTTTGGTTTGATGATATTGTGACATTGGGATGGCTCTGGACCCACAAGGGGATGTTCCCATCTCAGACCAGGGACTGGAGCTCATGTTGGAAACAGCTTCAGCCAGAGATGGGTGTGAGCCTGGGAGGGGCAGCAGTGCTGTGGTTCTGCCAAGGGCTGCTGTGCAGCTCAAGGAACATTTCAAGCAAATCCCTCCTGGGCAATTCCCTCTCCTCCCAGCTTACCATCTGGGAAATGTACCAGCACATGCTTTTCCTTGTCTTTAGAGCTCAGAAAGAGCAAACCCAGCACAGTCTCCCCAAACGCCATTCTTCCTGTATCTTCCTATCCCACTTCTTTTGGGAGTTTTCAGGCATTTTTGGAAGAGATGCCATTTCCAGCAGTATTCATTACTAGTGCTTCCCTAGAAATGCACAACCTCTATTCTCCCCCTTCCACCCTGAACGCTGCTGGACTACAGGAAGAACCTTGATGGCAGTGTTCACCACAAGCTCTTCCAGCCATAGTCACCCTGGAGAAGACAACAGCTGTGCACAGCTGGAGCCCACCGCTGCACTGCACACCCCAGCAACTCCTGAGCCCACAGCACAGCCAGCAGCAGAGCGGCACTGGGTTTGCCAGTGTTTCCACAAGTAAAGAGGAAATCAGGTCACACAGTAGTATAGGGGGTAATTTATCTGTTTATTTAAAAGGCAAATGCTCAGGCATTAAGGCAGTGGAGCAGAAGAAAGAAATGGTGACTACATCTGGTTATGTGCCAGCCCATAAAAAGGGAAGAGGGGAAAAAAAAGGACTTAAAAAGGCAAAAAGGTTTTAACCACTCTTCTGTGTTTCAGAGATTTGGGGAACTCCCAGACGAGCACACTGGTGGCTGCCAGGCCACAGAAGGGGATCAAGGTTGTCCTGACCCCTGCTGCCCCTCCGCCCACAGTGTTGTGTTGCTCCACAGCAGCACAGGGTCCCTGAAAGGCCACCTCCTGTGGTGGCACAGCAGGGAGTGGGAGTTCCTCTCCACAGGCAGAGCGGGTGCAGGGTCCATGTGCATCATGTCTGCAGAGTAGAGAAGAGCAAGTGGTGCTTGGCAGATGAAGTATTAGCTCTTTAGAAAGCACAACAGCGACCAAAGGCACAAAAGGAGTTACAAACAGCAAAAAATGTTTTTTTTTTAATGAGATGTAAATTTCCTATTTGCATAGAAAACCTGATGTAGAAGACACCAGGTGAGAAGTACGAGAACACTTTCCACATATGCCACAACCCTGTCCATCACTTATTAACACCTCATGTCAGAGCAGTGACAGGATCTTCGGCAGACCATGTCCCACTGAGCAGTGCAGGGGGAGCATCCTCCCTAGTCCCATAAATTTAAGGCACTACAAACAGGTTCTCCAGGATGTCTTTCCTGGGACCTGGTGAGCCAGCCAGGACCATAGCAGCATGGTCTGAACATGAAGGTATGCTCTAACAAAGGGCAAGAAGTGTGTAGAGGGAAGGGAAGGTAAACAATGAGCTTCGTTTCAATTCCATGAAAATCGTGTTTGGTCTCAAGCTAGCAGTCAATCATCAAAGAAGGAAGTTTATACAAAAGCTGTGGATAAAACAGATTTTTTCCAATTTGTGAAGACTTGTGATTTCTAACAGTTGTCATACTACATTGAGACAGAAAGGAGATACACCAAGGAGTCCTGGGACTTTGGAAGGGGATAAGGCAGACTGACAGCCAAGAAACATCAGAACTGATTTGCTGGGCATAGGAAGTCACCCTGCCATGTCTTGGGGGCACCACAGCTGGAGCTGGCTGTCCATGCCCTGTGTAAGGTCCAGGGACACATCCCTGTCTCATTCAGACTGTAACTGGAGGAGAGGAGATGACTGCTCTGGCTCTTACCCTCCTCTTCACACTACTTTTCTGCTTCCCCTATTAAAAAAAAATAAATTAAAAAAAAAAAAAACAAACAGAAATGCCAGCACCTGAGGAACAACAGAGGTGGGAAACAGAGCAAATGAAAACTGTTCTCATGCTGAAGTAAACCAGGTTTGAGAGTGGAGGAGAAATTAGGCTGTCTCCATCCATGCCTACCCAAGCCTACCCAGCGTAGGGTCCCTGTCCTGAGAAGCATCCCTGGAACGCAGCACACGGGTTCTCTCCCAGGCTGACATCCCTATACACCTCCCTCAAGATGATTTTCAGCCATGGACTAGTTCCTCCCTGTAGCACCATTCCCACTGCAGACACAGCACCAGAGGCAGGGATGTTAAATGGATGCAGAGGTGGAGCAGCAGGGCAAAATTAGAAAACATGAGCTAAAAAGGGCACTCTTCCTCTTTCAACATCCCCATTGCTCCCTACAGGAAATCCCTTACACACCTGTGTATGTCCCTGATGCCCCTTTCCTGTGGGATGCTGACAGAGATGAACATAGGCTAGTGAAGAAGGAGGAGAGCTTCCTCCCTCAACACCTTGCTGCAAGGGCAAAGACATTCAAGACCTCATGTCTAAATAAGGATATCTCATTTCACCTTAAATGTGGGAGTTTCCCTTTATCCCAAAGGTTATAAATATGCAATTCCTAATGATGTTCTCTAGATCTACTTTTCATTGACAGAGAGACATCCAGAGGGAACAGGGAATGGGACAACTATTCAGAAATACCCCCTGGATTTTGGTGAAGCTGTGCTCCTAACAGCCAAGGCACTCTACTTGTTCCCACTACCTTTTGCCAGAAAAAAGGACTGCTGTAGCAGAGGATGAGTCAAGGAGAGAATCTTATCCCCCGAATGCCACACAATTAATGCGCACAAAGATGCTTTCCGAGGGTTAAAAATAAACAGAAAAAAAAATCTTGCACAAATTCCATTTGTTATTACTCCTATAAATAATAAAAACTTCATATAGGTCTTTCACAATACCATGCTTTCATCCCAAAACATCCTTTCTCTTCCTTTTGAGAGGAAGCAGTTAATCTTTGGTTCAGGTTACAGGGGAGGGGAAGATAAAAGCAAGCATGTTCTGTAGGGGGAAACCAGTAGTATATTTCTAGTCTTCTGCAAATTTAATGACAATTAATCTAAGGCATATTACAGAAGAAGTAAAAAACACAAATGAAGAACAGCCTAAATTAAAAGTAGCATCTGGAGGATGCCAAGTGTTTGCAGTGCATCTGAATGCAGCAGCTGGCAACACCTCTGCAGGATTTTGCTGCAACTACTGCCTCCTGCAGTGATGCCCTCCTGGAGTGACAGGTGTTCCTTCTACAGGTTCACCAGCATTCCCCAGGGATTGGCTTCAAATTAGTGTAAGGAAACCTGGAATAATGGCACATACTAGTAGGACAATGTTAAACCCAGTTAGATTAGGAGGCACTATTCATTCTTTACCAACTCTAGCTACCAGGAAAAGAGAAATATCTAAATTAGACAAGTCAAACAGAGAGAGGTAGTACCTTCATCACTGGGCGCTCACATTGCCCTCTCTTTCACTGTAAAAACAGCCCTGGTACCTGGCCTAGACTGCTTCCCTGCTCCCTGGGCTGCAGAGCTCAGCCAGGCAGCTCCCACTCCACACATCTTACATGCCAATGAACCACACCCCCGGGGAAAATCTTCCCCCCACCAGCACCAGCAGCTCGGCATCTCAGCCAACATTTGTCCCTCCCTGGCTGCACTGGCCATGGCTCAATGCTCCTGCCAGCCTGGCACCATCACAAGCCCACCACCACCTCCAACAAGCACACCAATCTCACAAGCACAGAGGGTAAAAATTAACCCCTGGAGATATTTCAGAGCCCAAAGGAATCACACCCAGGGTGAGCTCATCCATGTGCTGCATCCATATCCCTGCATCCCACCTCTGCTAAGACCAGTGCACTAGCAACATTCATAACCCAGAAGCAGCACCCATGGGATGGGATGGGCTAAAGAGGATGTGTTTTTCCAGAAAACCTTCAGAGCTGGCTAATCTTGCCATCACACATTTAGTCTTCCAAAGGGCTGTAAGAACAAAAGATTAGCCAGACTCCCTAGGATGGCACATTTCTGGGAACTGGAGCCAATCTATCTGACAATTATAAACTGTCCTTAAACGCCATGAAAGAAAAGACCAATAAAGCAGTTCACACAAGTCTGAAAAAGAGCTTATGAATCCCATCACTTATGAAGCTCACTCTCTGGAGATCTGCATTGCTTCTGCTAGTGCTGGAGTGTCTGTTCCAGACAAATACTCCTGAATTTTTTAATGCACCAGAAAGCATGTTAAAAAACAACCCTTAAATCTCCAGCACAAGTAATTATTAAAAAAAAACAAACCAAACACCTGAAAGCTTCTCCTGGAGGAGAAGGACACTTTGCTTATTCACGCAATATTTGGATGGCAACCTCTTGAGCCAGAAACTGCTCGATTTCTTCTTGGGTCATTATTTCAGACGCAGGAGCTGCTGCCACTGCTTCAGCTGGTGCTGGGCTCTCGCAGTTCAGGTTTGAGAAAGGGTTGAACCAGCCCAGGGAGAAGGCACCTCCAAATGCCAGCTTCATTCCATCCCAGCCACTGATCTTCTCCCAGGTTGGTTTCTGGTTTTTAAGTCGCTCAATACCCTGCAAGAAGAGAAGAGTTTATGGTCGTCTCATGCTTACAGCAGGTGTTTGGGCACCAAGCATTGTAGCACATGCAGAACTGCCTACCTATAGCCAGGCTGATGCTATTACAGTTCGAGTTAACAATGAAGACAGACACTCTGCATTACTGAGAGTTTAATCTCCAAATCTAACAGCAAAACCCTCCCACGAGATCAAGTTCAGGGAGAGTCTGAATATTGTTGATGTATTTTGTCATCAGTTGCCATTGATATTTAGGGTACAGGGATGGCTCCTGAAAAGCCAGCCTTTTGGGAAACGTGGACCTTTTCTCACACAGGTTTTTGAATCCTTCCAAGGAGTAACAAAATACAGTTACAACTTAAAAGTTACACCTTCCCTGGACATTTTTTGCAACAGTTCAGACACAGCCAAAATACTGCACCTTTTCCCAGCAATCAGGAATTTACCACTGCCACACCTAGGCTAGTCACTAGAAGTTCACTCTATGCCAGTTAAAAGCAAATATTTAAGAACACAACTTCCTTTTACCAAATTGTCAAAGACAAATCACAATGCAAGCCAGATAACCTGCTGGGAGGTGAGAAAATCTGTACAGGTTAAAGTGGAGGCTTCAAAATGGAACTGGAGCCTTGGTCAGTCAATATTCCGATTCATTCTCCCTCCAAAAATGTCACTTTTAGTAAAGCAAACATTTTGATGGTACTAAAAGAACAGATCCATCAAACTTGGGCAGTGACCATTTTTTCCTGGTAGTCTTCTCCAAGGTAGAAATAGGGAACTAAAATTGATTTTCTAAATGATTTTTTTTAAGGCTACCACTGCGTGAAATAGGGCACAATTTTTTATGCCTATCTTCTGTATATGTAAGAAAGGAATCAGATCTGCAGCTGTGTATGATCCACTTGTGATGATATACAAGTGACACACAGAAAGTCTCTTCTTAGAGAAGCAACAATGCTGGATCCAAGTTTTGAGAAACTCAAGGAAAGGGAAAAAATATGCAAATTGGGTTAAAACTGTAAGAAAGAACAGTTTTAGAAGAGCTAGAAGAACAGTACACTTCTCACGTTCTAATTCTACAGACTTTTCTCGACAACACACAAAACATTCAAAGCTTTGCAGGGAGGGGAAAGGAATACACACAGCAGCTCAACAGCACCACAGCTGCACTCGCTGTCAGCCTCACAAATAAGAAAACAGCAGCAGCTCAGTTTGCAGTAACACTGAGTCAGCACGAGCAGACCCCGGAGAAAGCACACCATAAACCAAACCACTGCATGCAAAGCTTTTATGAACTTCATTCCTTCATTCATGCCCCATTTCTCATTTCTCCTGCTGACTTAAGAGAAACCCAGCAGTAGAGGTGCAGAAAGGAATGACACAATATCGAATCGGAATTCCTCAGGGTTGTAATCTGGGAAAAATTCAAGCCTTGAAGGACTTTGAATGCTAAGCACAGGCCTGTAGCACCTCATACTGCTCCCAAGCTTGCAAATGTACCATTTCAAGTGCTCCAGGGAGAATCCCCTGCAGCCTCTGGCCCCTTGGGATGCCAAACTTTGTGTGTCACGGCAGGACCCAACCTTACCTCCCTGCTGGGCAAGCTGGAGAGGAGCAGAATTTATGCACAGCAGACCCTTGGCAAAGTGTTCTAGCACTACCATGAGCTTTTCCTCCAGGATACTGCATTTTCAGCACCCAGTGGCTGCGCAACCAGGGGGCAGAAGCTTTGGCAGCTTAAAGCAGGAGACCACCTTTGGCTGTGTGCTGTTCCTTAGCGAACTGCAGAGGTTTTCCGTGTGTTAGTAACAAACTGGCTGGAACACGGCTGGAGCACTTACTGTGTGAGCATCTAGAGAGAAGGAAAACAAGTAGCACAGAGCAGGAGGAGAGACAGACAGACATCAGGCATTTAAACCCTTCCCTGAGAGCACAAGCTTCAACCCGGCCCTCAGAAATTTGTGTAATCCGTTTCAATCCCTGCTGCCATCTGAACTGGGAATACAAATTTGGAACACTTCTGGGCAGCAACCCTTCATTCCCTCCCCCCAAAAAACACTGCTCACCTGCTCCTATCAGCATCTGCTAACCAAGGCAATAAAAAAGGTCAGGCTGAGGTTATGCTAATGCCAATTAGGGAGTAGTTCATCAGAACAGCCAGGGGCGTACTTTCTCTCTCCCAACCTGACCTCACTAATCCCTTCACAGTATGTATTCAAAATAAACAGAAGTTTTATAATTGTATCTTGATCTAATTTTGGCTGCTGGCTACATGGTCAGTAGGGCATGAGGTTATGCCTTAAAAAGAATCTAAGGGAGATGGAAGGAATGCACAGCTGTTGAAGACATTTCATTACTGTTTAATGAAACTTTTAAAAAATAAATATACTTACATAAATCTCTCAACATTATTTTAGAAAGTGAGAATTTTGTGTATTGAATTAAACCAACACCTGTTTCTCTTTCCCATCATGCAGCTATTCCACTTAATAAAAAAAAAAGTGCTTGGAAAGCATCATCTTTCCCTATTTCAAATTACATAATTTTGAACCAATACTGAAAAGACATACAGTGAGAAATATAAGATACTGGACATTCCTCTTTAAGTAAGAGGCACAACATTCCAAACATGGGGACAGTTAAACAAGGTTGACCTGTGACGACTGTGAGGCTGCAGGATAATACCCTGTTTCTTCAACTACTGCCCTGGGTATCTGCTCCTGCCCAGTGCCAGAGGAGGATGGTGGGCTGCATGGTCTGACCCAGAAGTAATCTGCAGGACAGCTCTTGAATGTTAGAAGAAATGCATTAACTTCTTTCAATGCACTTTTAAGATATGAAAGGAAAGAGCAAACCAAAAAGACAAGCATTGAGACAAACTGATGGTTAAGGAGAAGACACAGGAAGAAGCATTGCCACTGGAAAATCATGATTAAGGCAGAACTTCTCTTACAGCAGTCCCTTCACACATTTCTGCATAGGAACACCACGTATTTTTTAACAACAGACGTGCTCTGATTGAGTTTGTCCTTTAATTTCTCTTGGCCGCACTAAAACAGAACCAGCACCTGGATCAGGTAGCCCTGACCAAGAAAATACTTTCCATCAGTAAAGTCTGCCTTTCTGCCAATAAGCCTGCCTTTCTCATACTAATACTGACTTACTTTAATATCATTCAAATTGCATCAAAGTCGTACAGCAAAAGAAAATCTGAAGGTCCAGGTTATCACCACACACACACGACAGGTACCAGTGGCATTTCTGTGATGGTGCCTCATTTAAAAGACAAAACACTCAGTTTGACTGAAAATCTCAGTACTATATAATGTTGTTTAACAATTTGCATTTGGTTTGAAACAAGAAAAACTCAGTAGTTACATATTTTTTTCTCAATGGTCAAAAGGCCAGAACAATGTAATTAATCATCCTCCAGAACACACAGCTAATAAGGGTAATTTAAATAAACCCAAACTGGAATGTAGAATTTGTAATCAAAACAATTTCTGAAGCAGTGAACTACAGAGAGATGCATTAATTAGTAAATTGCCTAGGTGACTAAAGCCTCTCCCCTCAATATATCTAATTTTGCATCAAGGCAGCTTTAGGGCCAAATTCTCTGCCCCTTGAAATTACCACCTGCACATGTCTCACTGGCTGGACTGACCATGGCCCAATATCCAGCTTAACAATTAAGCTGGGAGTGCTCTCTGAGAAAAACCATCACATACTTAAGCCAGAGTTGCAGCCTCTCCTAGCTGGTGAAAAAAAACACTGATTAACAGATCAGTATATTACCAGTTAACTCAGTTTTCAACTTAGAAGTTTAACACTCAAGTTAATTAACTTTTATATGCTTCTGCCTACTTGCATACAGAAGTGAAAGTTCAGAAAACCATTACAGATTTTTCCCAAGATTTGGAACAAAGAAAGAAAGAAAGAACAGCAAGCAAGTTTTTGGAAAAGTTTTATTGCATTTGTTTTCCATATGGAAGCATTAACAGATTGAAAAGATGCAGCATTCACATTACTTCCAAAATGAGACATCCATTAAATTTCTCCTTTCCTGATTTCCCTCCCTTCCCCCGTGGCTTTGAAGCAGTCTGAGCAGGTCAGTTTCCAAAAAAATATTTTAAACCAAGGAAAGAAAAGATTCCTTGGAAGTCACAGATGCAGCTGATTTGTGTATTTCCTCTGTTTGCAATTCATTTGATGAGCCCATGGTAGTTGTGAATCAAAAATATAACAAAACTCCTGCCTGAACACAACATCTTGTAATTAACATTAACAGTTGGAATTATGAATGGTTTAGCTCTACCCGTTTTTGGAATGCCTTCTGTCCCTCCCACTTTTCATCACCACACAGTTCATAACAGCATGCATGCTCCTTGCCATAAATATTTCCCAATTTCAAACCCTTACACATATATGTGCGTGTGCTTACACACATACACATGTATGCATAAACAGGAGAAAAGATTTACAAAGCTCTAAACCAGGGCAAAGCTAACAATATAGAATCAATCACCCTGGAACACTTACACATCCCATCAATATTAGTCTTTATAGTAATCTGGGCATTCATGTCAGTTTTTCACGTTAACACTGTTTAGCAGGCATTGCTCTAACAAGTCATTTACCAAGACAAACACACATCAAAAAACATGATTCTGCTATTCTAAACACTTGAAAATTAGCTTTCTTTCTTTCCTGGAAGTGTAAGGCATGTAATAATCCAAAAAGTCTTCTAAATCTGCCACAGTTATCCTAAAGGGGCAACAATTTCCTGCACACAAGGGAGGGAACAGATAAAATAATGCCAGAAAGATGGAATCAGTTCTGTGGCTGGAAGGAAAAAGGAGGGTGGAGTGAGAATTGGTTTTGGCAACGTTTAAGTACTTTTAACTGTTTGTGATCACCAGATCAACTGGCTCACTTGCTGTGCTGCCTTCTGGTCTTGCACCTTTTGGTATGTGAAGTATCTGCTTCCCTGTTCAAGTTCACTTATGAAAGAGCAATGTGCTCCTTCAAGGAAGTCCAAAGGTGTCTGTGTAGGGCTGTTCGCACTCACATGTCATCCACAGAGCTCATCACAGTCAGGAGACAGCATGAGAACTTACTCAGAAGAGGTGGGTCATAACAGAGAAGAGAGGATTCCCTTCACATTAGTTATGCCATACAGAAAGCAAAGAGAAACAAATGCCAGTAAAGTTAATGTGGTAAAAAAGAAAGGAAAAAAAAAGAAATTAAAAAAAAAAAAAGGCAGCAGCAGTTTCAGCCAGAGATATAGAATTATCTAAAATGGTGGAACACAGGGCTTTTTTTCCCTCTGCAATTATCAGCCATTTAATAGACATAAAAAAGTTCATTTTGCTTTTTGTTTTGAACATTCATGGAAAATTTGTTAACAGGAGTGCTGTAATATGTTTCTATTTTAGTGGAAATGCTGGTCAGGAATTCCTCAGACCACATATTGGTACGGGTCTGCTTTTCCTTGGTCTGGTGTTGCGAATGGGCTAAGCCATGCTATAGAGAACGGATGGCCAAATACTGCTTTCATGTTCATCCATTTTGTTTTTTTAGCCCATCTTCTCTCTTCCTTTTTCAACTGTTCTATTCCCTGAAAACAGAAATATCACATTTTCAGTCAAATACTCAGATTTTGTAGTTCTGGATTCGGGGAAAGGTCTACTCTCAGTTACCCCTTATCCAAAGGACAGAGTAAGAAAATACAAATGCATCTGTACTGCCTTTCCTTTCCTTCTCACTGTTTTATATTAAAAAATACTAAAGCTAGAAACTGTTCCTTGGAAATAAAATTGCTTTCATTTTCTTCAGACCTATAGACTTCAGAACCATTTTAAGACCTGCCATCCAAATTGCCTCTGATGTCAATCAAAAAACCCCACCACTTAAAACCAAACAAAAAGTATGGGCTTTAATGGCTGAATGCATGATGTGCTAACCAGATGGAAAAGTTTTAGAAGAAACCATTACAAGCTTGCAGACAAAAAAAAACCAAAAACCAAAAACAAAAACAAAAAACCAAAAAACCCACAAACCCAAAGATAATCTCTATAATGCTCCCAGATTCACCAAGCAAGTTCAGGAAGTGCCCATGGCTCAGTGTAGCTGAGTCTACCTTGTGCCTCTTCATGTATCATTAGAATCACTGCTAAAACATGCATGGACTGACAGCAGGGAGAGAGGGTTAAGTAAGATACTGATTTGAAGAAATCATTGGCATTGTTTAGTAAAGGTTAGAGGCAGAACAAAAATAAGCCATCAAGCAATCAGCTGAAACATTCACTAGTTAAAACATTAAAAAGAAAATAAAAACCCATATTGTGTCTGAAGCTCAGGAAGTGAATTTGGGATTTCAGGAAAGCCTGGCTGCTACAAAAGCACAATGAGTAAGAGCAGTCACTGGAGAGCATCACTCTCCCACAGGCAGCAGCAGCTGGCAGACCACCCAGTCCCTTGACTCTGCATCTTTTGCAGGTAAGGAGCTTCCTGACCTACATGTGTCTCCCATGTTACACAGTAATGCACTGCAATACATCTGTGTGCCTCAAATTACTGATGCTGGGAGCTCTGATGAGCACAACATGGGTCAGCTGCAGGAGTTGTGCTGATCCCTGGTAATGGCACCTCCAGAGACAACAGCAGAATACCAGGGTTCTGGGTCCCTTCAGGCAGAAAGGAACCATCTTGGCAGGACAGCATACTCAAGATGAGGAATGAAGTCTCCCAGTGACTGGAATAGAAGGTGAAAAAAGGGCAACACAAACCCCTGTCTCTAAAATGCAAATTAGAACACTGCAAGAGAGCACGCCAAGAAGCACTTCACCTGGAAATATTCCTCTGCTCGAAACAGATTGCTTGCATACAGCTAGCTCAATGCTAGCAAACCAACAGTGAGACATTCCAGAGAGCAGAATCCTTACTGGAACATATTAAAAAAAGACCCAAAAATAAAACTCCACAACCCAACAGGGGGAGACCATATTTCATTCCTTTATTTTAGAATGTGGCATTGTTCCTTTAACATCCACGAGTTCCCAGAACTACACTGGAAGGGAAAATCTGGGGACTTATTTGGGTGCCCAGCTGTAGGAAGCAGTTTCTAAAAATTCTTGACAGGTTCCAAAGACAGAGAAATTCAAATGATGATTTCACAGGCAGCATTGCTATTTTATATACTTATAGCTGAACATAAAGTCAGCAGGATCTGTACCACACTGTACTTTTTCCTGGGGCTCTCCCCATTAGAAAGCACAGTGAAGTCTTTCTCTGAGCACAGACAGGTGGAACATCAGCCTCTTGCAGAAGCCAAGCATTAAGGAAAGCACTGCAAACAAAGGCTCAGAACAATGGGCTGGTACAGCATATAACGCCAGTCACAACTCTCTGACAGCAGCAAAAACACCTCCTCTAGCTTCAACTGGCCATGGGCAAACAAGGGGAAAGAAACCTAAAGGAGGCAGGGGAGGAAAGAAGAGTTGTCCCTCTTTTAAGACTATCACTTCTCTCCAGCCACTCTGGTTAATTCAATTACCTGAGCATGCTTGGTGAAGAGTGCAAATATTCACAAGTGTGGGAACACTCCCAGGAGTCACCAGCTTCATCTTTGCAGAAGTGGGCAAAAAAGATTTAGAACTGTAATATTACTATAAAATCTCTACTATGCCATCTTCAAATCAGAGATGGCTTGGTGGATTTGCAGCAGACTCTATCCAGCAGTTTCCATGAGCCTACTCCACTCTGTTTTCTTTTTCCTTCTGGCAGGAGTTTTTGAACTGTTGAACAGGTAGCTAAGGCTGGAAAATATTCTAGCCTAAAAGAAGCGTGTGTGTGTGTGTGTGTGTGTGTATGCCTGTGTGTGTGTGCCTGTGTGTGTGTGTGCGCCTGTGTGTGCGTGTGTTCCTCCCCCAACTTCTCATCTTGGATTTCCAGCCTTTCCATCACATAAACCTGTGAATAGTGACAACCAGGACACACAGCTGAATTTCAGACAATACCAGTGTAAAAGCACTTCATTAAAGGAGAAAGGGTCTCCAATCCACAGGGACAAATACTCTCTACAGAGTAACCCCAGCTACCTATGCCTGCCTTATGGGAGGTACTGTCAACACAGCACCCCAGACAATACACAGGGATCCCTGTGTCCCACAGGAACCCTCAGAGAACACCACCCAGCACTGTGCTAGCTCAGCTTTGTTACACTGGATCTCTCCTCAAAGGGTACCTGGGACTCCCTGTGCCATGAGGCAAAATCATGTAGCCTGTCACTGCTTCTTCAAATGGTGAGAGACAGGGTAAAGGAGAGAGTGTGAGACACCCACCGTTTCATCAGTGCAGATGGAGTGTACTTGGGTCCCAAACATAACTGAGGTGAAGATGAGAAATAGGAGAGCCTCAAAACACAAGAGGATGAGTAGAATCACTGTAGTTGGTGGAGAGAAGGAACTACATTCTGTGAAGACAAAAGAATGGAGTTGGAAGGGTAGACATCAACTAATGCACCTGCTGCAAAACACCCGCTAAGCCACGAGTTTCCCATACCCAAACTATCAAATAAATTATATGAACAACATTCCCAGAAAGATGCACAGGGAAGCTCCAACATTCAACCATAAAATGATCCCTCCCTCAAATTTCAAAAAAAAAAAGAAAAAGCCCACCAAACCCCCTGAAACACTTCAAGACTGCAACTTTCTTTTCCACTTCAGTGTTTCCCCAGCACACCGACTAGGACACCATTCTCCTCCATTTCAATGGAGGTTCTCCCTTAAAGCTTAGACTTAGCAGATTTTCCACAGTGGTAAATCCATTAAAAATCTCAAGCTGGCAGTCAGGACACAAGCATATGTAGCACCAACATAAAACCAGTGTGCTTCCTTTTGTAACTGTTTTAAGCCGTAACTTAAAGAAGGTCAAATTAAACTAAGTCCCTATTTTTCCTCATACTCAATAGTGCAAACTCAAGCAAGAGTTGAAAAAAGAAACCCAACGAGGTAATTAGAAAGGAAGAGCAGAAGAAAGTAATGTTATACAGCCAAAGTCATAGTTGAGTGCTGCAAAGTTACAGTTGAGTGCTGTAATTGCCAGAGCGTCTCCAGATTTTTCCAAAACCTAAGACTCTCACCAAAAGCCTGTATTTTTCTAATGAGATCCTAGGGTTAAACAGATACTCCATAATTAGGAGCTAACACTATCTGCACAAACACAAGGCAGCTGGAACAACATATCCACCTCTCCTAACAGCTCTGTTCTGCCACCTAAACCTGGGGCAGGTAGGAAAGTGTTTCCCTCACAGGAACAGGCTCTGAGAAAGGACATAAGGGAAACTACCCTTTGGTGTCTACTTCCCTTACAGCCCTGATCCCTGCAGTCAAATGCAGATGTTCTCAGAGGCAGCTGGCAGCTGTTTTACAAAGTTTTGAAGTGCAGAGGAACCTTTTCAAATTCCATTAATATGTGTACCCTCTACAGAACTATGAACTAAAACCACTCATTATATTGAATAACACTACCAAAATTCCAAGGGAAAAAACCCTCCTCCTTTTCAAAAAATACTCACAAGCAGTACATACATGTTCACACACATTCTTTGACACCTTGCTGTTCAACTCAGCATTACATTGAGGGTTTCCTATATCCATTTGTGGCTATAGGAACATACATAGACTGACTTTGTGAAAATGTACTCACTGAATTCAGAGTATGTACTCACAGCTTTTAGAGTGAATGCTGAGGTTTTTGGTTTCACTTTTTTGAGCTGCTTGGACTCTGTTTTGGTTTGTTACATTTATTTTTTTTCTGAGGAAAGGAATTGTTTGTTCCTGTAAGGGTGGATTTTTGGATCTGAGCAGCATGCTTTCCTGGCAGTCTTGCAAGAATGATTCACAGGACTCTTTTAAAAAAAAGCATACACATTCTTCTTATCTTTTGCTGGCATTCAGGAAATTAGCACTGTGTTCATGTCAACAGTAGGTTATTGCACACATACTCCTTAGGTGTCTTTACATATCAGCTTTTTCCTAGGCACTATCAAGTGTAAGTTAAAAGAGGACTTTTCAGGACAGAGATTCCAGCAGGTCAAAAAGAATTATGAAGTCCCAGGAATGATCATTAAAAAAATAGAGATAGCATAGCAGAACCTTGATAGCATTCGTCTGAAACAAGCCAACTGCATTTATCCTTACTCAAAGGATAATCTGTTATTTTAATAAGGTATTTTGTTTATACTTACTTGTCCAGTCTTCTTCAAAGCAGTACAAGAAGTGAAATCCCACCATGATTAGGGCATGCAGGGAAATCAGTGCTATATACATCTGAAAAATGAAAGATGTAATACAGGTACCAAGTGAGTTCAAAGGCCAAACTGCTAAATCTTCACAACACTTTATTTAAAAGCATAGTGATAAGATTTCGAAATAAACCCAAACCACAAAACAACTCCAAAAACCATCAAGCTCTTCCATCTCCCCTGCAAAAGCACGATGAAGCTGGCAAATGCCACGACTACACAGACTCATTCTCTCTTGCAAACAGCTCTGAGTGAACACAAGGCAGAATGCTGAATCCAACACCAGCTGGATCCAAAACCCAGCCTCCTGTGTCCCCCAGGGGCCTTCCACACAGCTTACTGTCCTTACCTCAGCTGAGTACTGTATGACTTTCAGAGAACAGCAACACTGATCAAGGTATCCTGTTGTCAAAGCTCTTGACAGCAGTACAGTTTCCCAGAGAAATAAGATATCTTGTTTTAACCAGAAAATGCACTTTATCTGTTTTCCAGTATGAGGTTCAGAAAAATGTTTTTTTTTTTTTAAGAAGTACTTTCTCCTGAGGCAGACACTGGCATGGGAAGTTTCTCTCAGGTTTTAATACTTCATATTTAATCATTTTTGGTTTAAACCAGGTCTTAGCTTTGTAATAAAAACTGTATGTACCAAAAAGTTAGAACAGAAGCTATGTGCAATATTATACATAGATTATAATTTACTAAGACAGTGCTAAAAAATTACTCTTCTGAACCTACAACTCTGACAAAGATAGGCAGGTAGCAGAAGTGAGAGAGACTTTGTAATAAGAAACACCTCTGGAAGCACTAAAAGGCAATAGGGGAGCATTCTGGTTTTCCTTCCAAGTTGAGCCTGCTGCTGTTGTTTCACTTCCTCATGTGTCAAAAAGAATATCCAAGAACAAAACCAGCAACTCTTATTTTGTTCCTCTCAACCAAATGAAGTCTTAAATACAGTCTACTTGAAAGTGGATATCAAGTTTTAATAGTAACTGAAATCCTTTTGAGAGGACTAGAACACCTAGCTCACTTCTCAAGGTTAAAAAAAACCCGCTTGCTCATAGGAAAGAAATGGGATTAATTTTGTTCTGTAGTCCACATCCTTGCAAATCACACCATAGAACACTAAGCCTGTCATTCAACTGAAAATCTCCTTTCTGCATGGTAATAGGAGAACATACTTCCTCAAACCTACAGATATCTCAGGAAATTTATTAATAAAACAGAGCATCACTGAGACTCAGCCTTGTAATGTTCACACTACTCCCACAGGATATTTGCAGTTCACTTTGATGAAACACATTTCAAACCTTACAGAAATATCCACTGTTCTTACTCATGATGCTACAGATATAGTACAAAAAGTCAAGCACCTCCTTGGTTTTCAAGTACAAAAATAAACCACTTGCAATTAAAAGGCGGATCATTCTTATCCAAGGAGATGCAGACTTCCCACTCCTTCTTTGAGATGTGGCAGCAGCTCTCATTACGTGATCCCACACAGACACTCACACACCTATAATGTTTAGAAACCCTACATATGGCCTGGGACCCTACCAGCCACTGTTTGATGTAAAAGGATAGCCCCTCCCTCAAAGAGCTCATCACCACAATACACTACTCGCATTACAAAATAGGTGCTGAACAACCATCAATACAAACCTCAAAACCCCCTCACAAAAGCTTCCTGTGATGCCTTTTCCCATTGCTGTGGATGGATGGAGGTGGGGGCCGGTTGTTCCCTAATTAGTGAAACAGAAGCCTGCAGCAGGTCCCCATAAAGTTCTTCCAAAACATGAAGGAAGAGAACACCAGCCCTGGGAGTGGTTCACAGACTATGCACTACATTTCAGCACTTCCCACTGGGCAACCTCAAGCATCACCTGCAAAATACTTACTGTAAACAGTACAAAGTACTTCTGGTTATTCTCTCCTACACAGTTATTGACCCACGGGCAGTGATGGTCCATTTTCCGAATGCACCTCTTGCAAACACTGAAAGAACATAGGTCTTCATTAATGGCACTTTTCACTCCAAGAACACAAAATTTTACAGGGGTTTGGGGGACAAAGAAACTCAGCTAAAGAATGAGAGGTGAAATCTGAACATAAAAGAACTTACTTGCCACCATATTTATATTTGTGGTTTGCTTACTTGACTAAGCCTATTCAAAATGAATAATTTTGAACAACAGCCTGTTCAAAATGAACAACATATAATACCAAACCACCACTGTAAAAATTAATGCCACACACCAGTGGTTCTTTCCAAAATATGGTTTGAACAATACATTTGGACAAAATCTGTGTTTAGTTTTAATCTATTTGGCCTGTAAAAATGTCTCCAGAAAAAAAAAAAAACATAAATCACAAAGACACAAAAGGTAGTAATGAATAAAGATACTTCTCAGAGTTGCTGACAACAGATGCAGGTTTATTTGCCAACATTTGCTGGTAGCAGGAACTTGGAATCAAATAAGACATTAGAAAAATTCTTGATATCAAGGTAAGCCACATGTTAGCAGAAAATAGCTGTGGCAGTCAGTCAGGAACATGGTACCACAACAGACATTCAAGGCGAAATTAGGTGTTAAAGTACTTCACAAAACCAGACTAATGAAATCAAAATTCAAATTCTTGCCAGCGTGCAAATTGTGGCTGGAAGTCAAATAATTAAAACATTATTACTTTATATATTACTCTGACCATCATTCTCTTGCTTAGTCAGTAACTGCTTCAGCACACATAATAAAGGAAGTCTTTTTCTCTGCTGCTTTCTCATGGGATAGGAGACGAAAGGCAGTCAGTCTCCTGATACCACATTGTACAAACAAGCACAGAAATCAAATATGAAAAAAAACAAAACCCCAAAGCAAACAAACAATAGACCTAGAAAGGAAACAGCCATTCCAGAACAATTCTGGCAGCAATGAAACAGAAAGGGCTAAACGCTCTGCTAATTTTATTTTTCTTCTTATAAAAAAAGCATCTTGACCTTAATATAAATAATAAACTTCAACACCCAAACACTTAAGGGAAACTCAAATGAAAACATAAATATGTTCTTATCAGCATGTATGAATAAATAATAGAAAATCTCTCTGTCAGAACAGCCTTTCACTCACTTTAATTGGTGGGAGAGCATAATCCCCAAGGATATGTGCTATGCCTGAAAAACAAATGAGTTGCTATAGGCCTGATCCTAAATGAAAGTCCAGGCAGGCAGATCAGGAGCTCCTTCTCCTTAGGCAGACATGGGTGCCATACCACCTGTCAGTCCCATGTGTAGTGGGAAAGAAGAAAAGCCTTGTTTTGCCAGAACAAGTAGCTTAAATTATTTGGAGCTACATGGGGTCTAAAATCAGCAGGCACAGTAAAATAAATTTATCTGCCAGGTAATGTACTTTGTAAGACAAGTATTTCTCATTGTGATTAAAAAAAAGGAAGGGGTAAGGTGAGGAAGATGGTGAAAGAGGAGGATGCCTCCCTGTGCGCAGGTGTGCACACACTTCCCTTGGGCTTTAGGAGAGGTGAGCACCCAAGCAACCCTCCAACTGCTCCTGCTTCCCCAGAGGGACAACCTGGAGCAGCCCAGCCACAGATGTGATAGAGACAGGAGAGGAGGGTGGGAGGGGAGCTTTATTCCATGCACATGTACCAAAAACAGTTGGATGAAAGGCAGAACAGGAAGCTAGCTGGTGGAAAAGAAAACACAGAAACCACAACTAAACACTACAGGGAGCAGGGATTGCCCATACTCAGACACTTCCCCCATTCAACCACTCAACTTCCAAATGCTAGTTTACAGGACTAGTTTACTGGGTACAGGGGACTCACTAAATAGCACATTCATCAAAAACACCCTGGTCCCTCTGGCTGGCACTATCTCTTGCTGATGCATACGCTCAACCTTGGTGTCTTAAATCTCCCTAGGCCACAAAAAAAAAAAAAAAGTCTGACTGAAGATTCTCAATAGCATCACTGATCAATGGATCACCTTCCCAAATCTTAATGTTTAAAACCTTATCTTAAAGGACAGAATAAAGTACCATGATGACAAGGCTTTGTGTTTAGCCAGAGTCCTTTTCATTTACCTATACTGTGAGTCATCATCCAAACAGCATTTTAGATGTGAAGTTTCATTCATAATTGAAAAGCTGTCACAGGGGATTTTACAGCAGCATTAATAAGTGATAGGCATGACCACATTGCTCCTGCTGAACAACCGACTCCCAGTTTTCATTAAAATTAAAAAAGCCCCAAAAACAACAAAAAAGAAAAACACTTGCAAACAGAAGCTCTGAAAACAAATATGAAAAAAGCAAACAGCAGGACAAGTTTGCTCAGCTCACTACCATGTATTTCCCTCCCCACAAGACCACTGCATGAATCAGCACTAGCCCAGGTAAGAGTTCTCTCTGTATGTATTAATTTTTGAGTAGGCAAGGAAGTGACACCAGTGCAAACTTATTAACTACTTACTGGAAAGCAGGTTCGCTTGCTTTAAAAGCAGAAGAGAATTTTAGGAAGTAGTTATTTTTTTGCTCACTGCCTTTAGTACTAAAAAGCTCACTACCAGTTACTCTCTTCCAGGAAGTTTATCCTACCAGAAAAAGAAAGGACATGACAGATCACTAGGCATACTGATCTATCACACAGCACAAAACAAAGTCACAGTACTCAATGAAAATGTGGAAGTCTGAACTCTTAAAAAAATATACAGTTACCTGCACTTCAGTTTTAACTTAAATATCACTTCTAAATAGAATACACAGTTAGACAAATGAGTTTGTGAATTAAAAAAAAAAGGAAAAGACACTGACCCTTTGGGAGATGTTTTATGGATTTCTATGCATTTTGCAACAGGATGTCTCTTTTCAAGTCATGTTTACATGAAAATTTATGGAATGTCAGTTAGAAGTCTGAAAACCAAGGCAGCATTCAAAAATTTTAAGCGTTTCTCACTTTGCACGAAGTAGCCCCAGCCTCCTATATATGAAAATTTGTCAGAAAAGGTATGAGATTTGTTCTGAGAAGCTTAAATGTGTCTGGTACTATTGGCAACAGAATTTTTATGTCAATCCCTCAACTGACCCACTCCAGTCTCAGACTGCAATAACAAGGTACACTGGTGAATAATTCTTGAGCTCTTGGTGAAACAGCCATCCTCAGAACAGACTTTACCTGCAGTGATGTGCTCTGTCAGGTTTGATGCTACAACACTTTGGGCACTTGTAAACCACCTGTCCTGGTTTTAGCTGTAAACTCTCGATGAACTCTTTTGTGGCATTACCTTTGGGTACAGCACCCTGCAGGAAAAAAAACAAACAAACAATAAACCAGAAGATTAACTTGAGGACATTATGGCTGCTAAGAACAATGACATGACTTAAAACTATGGGAAGGGCAGAAAGAAGAAGAAATAAAAGCTTCCCTAAGATCAATAGAGTTTCAAGAAGAGCAAGTATATTCAGAAAAGAAATTTAAATGTGGTCTTAAAATATGGAACCACATACTTACACATAATTTTGGTGGGGCTTTTGTTGTTTTTTTTTTAAACATCAATAAACCTCCACTTAAGAAATTAGTCTTTTGTAGTCCCATAGTAACCTTTAAATATTTAAGAATCCTCATCCCTCTTTTCACATCAACAAATTTATCATGTCAGTGTTTCCTATCACACACTGAAAACTGCAGATGTTTTATGCCAGTAGAAGCAGCTTCTTTAGAAGTATTGTGTACACTAGGAGTTGCTGGTAAATAACTTATGTATTTACAGTTATGCTTCCATTGTGCATTTGCCATTTAAACTGGGGTTTAACATTCAAACAGTGAACACTAAGAATTGTCACATCTGAATAAAACCAGGTAAGACATTCTTAGCTGTGCAATTTCCACTTTAAAATATATCTTTAAATAGGTAGCATATTGCTGCTATAGGAGCCCAGTTTGAGTTTCCAGTCTTTATAAGGACAAAAAAAAAAAAAGAAAAAAACCCCCAAAACAAACCAAAGAAACTCCCTCTGCTCCAAGAAAAAAAAAAGTGCCATGAAACATGGTGTATGAAATCACTGCTGGTACATTGGCACAATTTACTTCTGTGAATTTAAGGCTTTTTAAATTGAAATAAAACCAGAGATGCAGTATTTCAATAGATTTCTGATGGAAGAGTCTCTTTTCCATAATCTATACAACCTCCTAACAGCAATAAACAGGAGTGACACACTAGTGAGAGAACTACACATTAAACCAGTAGCATGGGGCTTTTTTAAGCAATCTTTGGGGAGTTTTTCCCAATAGACCTAATTTAAAAATTACAAAAAGCAATGGCCACAAAATTGCAACAACTCATTTTCTCTCTCTTAAGTATGCAGCAAAGCTCAAAACTTTAGGAATGTTCTTAGCAAGGACCCATTGGAAGGAGTTCCTGAAATACAGGACACACACTACCAATTGTGAAGAACTGAGTTGTTCATTTATTTATAATAAGAATTCTGCTTGTTTGCCTCAGCAGTGCTTTTTGTTTCATTCTCATCTTACATATGCCCCTGGTTCCCCATGTCCTGGAAGCTTCCTTAATCCCAGACTCACTGTCTGACAGATGTTACTGCATCCCTTCTCTGTAGCTTCCTTCATGCATTTTATTTAGCTGAATTCCTCATTATAAAAATGAAACAAAATCCCACTGGCTCTCCATCCACATACATAAATTCCACCTCACACAAGGAATTAATATATCTTTTCCCAATTACTCTCAACAGAAATTGTACCTGCTTTTACAACCCTGTTCCAACTAGCCCATTTCAAAATAGAGATTTTGTTTCACAAGAGCTGCTGCTAACTCTGCAAAATAATTCCAGCCACCTGAAGGTCCCTAAGCACAAAAATCAGACAATATACAATAATTAACAACCACCCTTAGGATACAAACTATCTAACAAACCGCTGCAACCCTCTATTTCTGAGTCCAGTGATCGGAAGTTTCAGAGGCTAAAGTACCGCTTATACTTCTGCCCAGCAGCAGGAGCATGCAATTCAACAGTCTTCACCACAAACTGTGAGAATACCCCAAATCAAGCCATTTCTGCAGCATTGAGGCTTCTGGAAGAGCTGGAATCTAAGAAACACAGATTACACTGAAATCTTAACTGCACCTAACAAAGTTTCAAGGGGGAAATAACATTTAGAAGGGGCAGAGTTACCAGAGGCCCACCACCACTCTCAACAGCACCAACATTTGTGAGGAAGGAGACAAAAGCCTAAGCTTGTTTTTCCTTCCACTGAGTACTGGAGATGGGGTTTTGAACTGAATCTACTGTCGAGAGGTTATTAAGTAAAATAAACCGTCACAGGCCATTCAGAATTAGCATCAGGGTGCTAAACTTTATCTTGTCACAAACTGAAAGATGAGAATGCAGCAGATAAGATCTCTCAAAGCAATGTACTAAGGACACATACAAGGAGATCTCACAAGTCTGATGCTTCCCAACTTGCCTAAGAACTGCCATCTCTTAGCATGCTCAGACCGTATTTATTTCACCCTTGTCCAATACACTCAACAAAATCAGTAGAATGAGAGATGGTAACACAGCTTTTCAAAACAACACATATTCTGCTCTGTTCTGCTGAAGCAATACTTGCCAAGGCAGACAACCAAAACCAGCTTTTCCAGCTTTCCTGTTTGCCAAGACACAACAAGCCACAAACACAAGATCTGCCACTGGGGAGAAAACAGCATCAGAGAGAAACACTCTCCTTCTCCGCTCAGGAAGAGGAGCTGCTCACACACCAGCAATCTAATGCTGAGTCCTTGATTTTGCATCCGACTTGAGTGGGACAAAAAATTAGCATACCACATCAACAGCCTCACTCAGCAGGCTGACACACAAAAGTTATTTAAATATCTGCCACTCACTCAGCAACTGATTTACCCAACACCTAGCAGACAAGAAAAACACCACCTGTTTCTTTCCGAGACACACAGAGAAAGGTGTATACTTACTGGATCTGTCAGCATAGCACGAAAATGTGACGCCAAAGCGAGGAAAGCCAAGGTGTTGAACAGCGTGCCATTGATGACACTATAAACATAATCTCTCGATGGAACTAGCATGACAAGAAGGACTACAAAGTCGGCATAGAACACCAGCATCCAGGTAACGACAGCACATGCAATACCACAGCCATCTCGAATAAACCACATTGTTCCCAGGGAAGCGCGGCTAGGAGGTGGAACACACTTTTCCGGCTGGAGGTATTCAGGTGTCCTTTCAATATCTCTGAAGCGGTGGACTGGAGAAATCATCATAGGCTATTATGTCCATACTTGCATCTGAAAGAGAGTCAGAAACAGTGCTCACTGCTCTGCCAGACATCCAGACCTCTGTTCACATAACTGCATGGTCATCACATGGGAAAAGTGCAGAAAGTGAGATGAAAAAGTAAAAAAGGTAAATAAATCAAACACAAAATAATGGATTTGGAAAGCACACTCTTGCACTTATCGGAACACTCCTTACTCAGAAGACTCTAAGTGCTTTTAAGAAGTGCTTAATTACACACTAGGTCTACCTGTGTGCTACCTCCACCTCCCTAAGTGGAAAGGCAACAAGCATTTTAATGAAGAAAAAGTCATCAGGTAGGAGCCAACAGGTGCGGCCACAACAGGAACTGAAGCAAGAACTTGGCACTGCCACAGTCACTTTGAGGGGGAGAAGAGAAAGTCCTGTCACACCTGGCAGGGTCCCTTTTTGCTGCTTTGTATTTGGGGAAGGGAAGGGTCTTTCCTATACATACTGGGAAACTAAGCAAGCAGAAGAGGCTTCCTTTCTCCTTACCCATTGACTCCCAGTTTTGGGGTAAAAGTGCAAAAACAAACAGCTGTACAGTCAGATTTGCAGGAACTGATTAAGACACAACCCAGAAAAAATCTTGACAAGAATTTCTAGTCTTGGCTGAAGGATGTAATTTCCCAACAACAGTTGTCCCCTACTCTCACCTCCTCCTCTGGCCTCACATCCCTTGGAAGTTTTCTGCTTTGCCATGCCTCTCCCGCCACCTTTGCTCCATCCCTCAATGGCATTTGTTTTGCTTCCCATTTTCCAGGCAACTCCACTAAACTGTAGCAAGAGGACCAACACTGACCCTGTCCTCTCCTCTCCAGCTCTGCAGACACCTTGTCTATCCAGAAAGAGACATCTTGTAACCAGGAACAGTAATGCTCCACATATGCACCATGCTTGTGTTTCACTCCGACCAAATGGAAACATTAGAGAAAACAGAAAAGGTGCTCCTAAGTCTTTGGCAAGGCATCAATCCATCTGCACTCAATCCATCCACCACTCAATGCTGGAGCACACCTGGAATGCTATGCTTTGAAAGTAGCTCTTTACACACCCAGCAACCTCTTCTACTGAGAGTATTTGCTCAGTGCTCTAAAAGCTTCATAACACTACACCCTCTAAAGACCCACCTTCTACAAAAATGGTTACAATAATTTCACTACCAAATGCACTGAATTGCAGATCCCTGAATGCAAGGTATCAGTGTCCTGCGATTTCCAAATGTAAGGCTTATTCTCATGGCTTTGCAAAACAAGTGTTCATTATGCCGTTTAAATTCAGAGAAAATGTTCACGACCAATTATGCTTTCAGCCAAGAAAGTTCACCCTAAAGCTATTTTTGTTATTAATTGTTTAAAAATTGATATATTTTACATAAAACATAGTGAGGGAATTGCAGAAATCCCAAGGACTTAAAACTTTTCTCCAGGTTCTATGGCTAAGTTCTACCAAGTACAAGAAGAAAGCTCTACTCCTAATACCAATCTAAATGGAGATGCTACCGCCCCTGTCTCAACAGGGAAGGAAATGATAGTTTACTTTTCAGCTGCTATTATAAGAAGACCAAATTCATAAAAGGACAATTATTCTTTCATGACCAAAGAATAAGGTTATTAATGAGCAGGATGATTCATTACACCCAAGTACAGAAATTATGAGCTTTGTGCGCTTGAGTGCGAGTGACACGAACAGAGGTACTTGAACTGCTGCGGCAACAGTAAGAAGCAAAGGCCAGAAGCACAAACTTCCTAAGTGCACAGAAGCTGATGAATTAGACAATTTACAGTATTTGTTTTCTAACACAACTTGTATAAATAAACTAGGAGAATAAAGTATTTTCTTATCTTTCCACTTTGAACATTTAGTATGCTGCCAAACAAGTTTAAGAATGGTTTATGAATCTGAAGAGAGTCATGTGGATTAATGTTAAAGCCTATCAGTCTTGTATTTATACACACATCACACAGAACAGAAATATCAAGATGAAAATGTCCTTGTGAGGATGTCATTTACTTTGAGAAGAAAAAAGCCCACAACAAAAAAACCCACTCCTCATTCACAAAATTCACATAACACATTGTAATTACTCTGTATTTTAACCACAGTTATAATTTAGCCTCATGATTCCTGATATTTTCGAAGACAAGCTATGTAATTTTTGTAAACAGTGATTACTCAAACAATCTGGCAGTCTAAGTTCAGATAAATCTATACCTACTAGTAGATGCATACCTTTTCTCCCATTTTTCACAACTGCTATAAGGACAACTATGTATTCAAACATTCACACAGACTTAATAAGTATTTCTAAGACTTAGCTCTTCCACTCCCTCAAGGAAACAGGTTAACCTTCACTGTGTTGTTTAATAAGCTTATTAAAATTGCTATGCTTGTTTGCCAGCTCAAAATAAAACTGACATAATTAAAGACTCACACCTGACAACAGTGTTTAATTGACAAGAACATCACATTACATTAAAAAGTAAGAAAGAAAACTGTAATTCTGATGTTCAAGTTGCAATTGAAAGTTTACACTTGACACATCAGGTGCAGTAACAAGCTGGGACAGTCCTGAACACAGACTCTCGGGATTTTTTGCCTAGACTCTGTGCCTTTTTTCCCCCCTAAGGTTTTGTATCCTAAAGCAAAGGAATCAAACAGTCACAGGAAAAGCAAACTCCTATTTAACAAAGGAATCAGTCTGACAAGTCACCTTAAGGTCAGTATTAGCAAAGACTGACTGAAAGCTGAACAAATACACAGCGATTAAGCTGTGGGTTTAGTCCTGAACAGCACACTTCGGCAGTGAAATAAAACTTAATCTCTCTTGCAAGTGCAGGAAGTCGTTTCACTCCAATAAAAGTTCTGCAGCTCTCTCTCAGAAACTGGGAAAAAAAAAAAAGAAAAATCTATTGCTGTAACTGTCCAAGGAGAAACTGGAAGGAGCCCTGATGCCATCCCAGTTTAAAGTCTGGAGACTCATTTCTGTAATGAGTTAAGAGGACAGATCACAGGCCCCTAAATATGGCTAGAGGACAATTTTGTTATTTAATGTATTCTGCTATTTAATGCTTGCTTTAGAGGCCTCATTAGGCAACAAAATAAATCAGTACATAAACACCATACATTGTTCAAGAACTACATATGTGTTTTACTGCTCATTATCTTAAGAGTCAAGCTATAGGAGCTTAAAGTCTCAGCTTGTCTCCTACATGACCCGGTTAGTGGGGTTTTTTAATTCCTTGTTCTTATATACACAAACATCTGTTTTGGTTTATGTTGTCCAGTTTGGTATCTTCAGATAAGCAATACAACAACAAAGAAAACGTTGTAGCAGGGTGGAAGCAGTAATTTGCCCTTACTGGTTTGCCTTTCAATCATGCTGCATATGAACTTAATTTATAATACATATGGAATATGTCAGCTGCTCCTGCTCTGGAGCAAACAATACGTAAACAATGTAGGCAAAGGGCTTAATGGCTTAATCCTGGTGTCAGGCTACAAGAGAGGCCACTAGGTAAGTGTGAGATACAATGACAACACACACATCTATTCAGCTTAATGACATGACAGAGCAAAGACTTTTTTTTTATCTGGAAGGCAATTAGCAATACAGGAACAATCAAAAAACATGTAATACATCAGTTAGAAATTTAAACAAAAATGAAAATCCACTTCCTGCTACAATGAGCACTTAAAATATGCTATTACATCCTATATCAACTGTCTTTTTACCTGCCATAAACCATGTCAAAAAAATCTGGTTTTTAATGGCCTGTGACAGCCAAAGAATTTACTAAGAATGTGTAAACAAATGATGTGGGCCTTCACCCAGTAAGTGCCTGAAAGCTACTTGAGGTTCTTATGTAAAACTTACAGCAAGCTTAAAACCACCATCATTGTGAACCTGCTGATTTTCATGTAATTATTCATGTCAGTGAAGTCAAGCACATGGGTATGACTTGCAGAACTATAGCATTACTATGTACATTGCAACCATTTCCTCTATTACAAGTCCATTAACACTGAACTCTGGAAAGAGGTTACATTTTCATTCTGTTATATGAACTAGGTGAATTTCAAGTTCTGCCAACTACATGAAAACAATAGTGGGGGAAGAAAAGTATAAAAAGAAGAGAGATCAGGGCAGATCACAGACCTTTTTTAGGTTTTCAGTTTGTTATTTACTTTGAAGAAATACTTCCAAACAGCTTTTATGACACACAGAGTACCTTGGAAGCTGACAAACAACACTAAAATTATTTTTTTATCTTCAAAATGAAGCAGACATACATAAATAGCCATACTATATTCACATCAGCTAAGGCAAGCAATCTAGATCCACAGGACAGATGTCCTTTTAAACAAAATCAGTCAGCTCCAGACAGACAGAAACTGCAGAATTAATTTTTAAGTTTATTTCATTTTTTTATGCACATAAAACTGCATGGATTAAAACACTGCTTATTTAATCCTCCTTTGCAAGAGACATAAGAGAAGGTGAGTTTCCTAACTAAAAGGGTTTTTATCTATGCTTCTCCTGCCACACTTCCATGCAGCCAAAATCTAACAAGCTTGTGAAAACTTGAAAAAGCAGAGATAATAAAAAAAATATCAGTATTTATATGTACTTTCCTAATGACTCCTGCAAAGCCTAAAAAACTTTATCTGATCTGCAGGAGTGCAACAAAACAGGCCAGCTATGCTGAGAATTTCTGGCAGTCTCCTGCAGATTCATCCAGATATCCATCAGCATGGCAGTTTCAAACCTCTGGTTTACAAAACCCTGGAGGGGCATTGGGGCACTTCTAACAGGTCTGTGAAAGGCAGCTAAAAAAAGCAAACCTATTATTAGCAGGCTCAAACTTGCTACAGAGAGCTGCACTTCCACTGGAATATTTCCAGGACTCCACACATGGTTAAAAATAACAAACAAACAACAAACAAAACAAACCCGACCTCGATTTGGGCTAAAATTCCAAACGGGTAAAAACCTTCTCTGGGGTTACAATGGCAAAGGCAACAGGGAAGAAGCAGGCATGGAAGTTAATGCTGCGCTTGCAGGACACCCCATGACTCAGATCGAATTATCACAGGGCAAAGTCAGGGAACGGGATTGTGCCTACCACGGATACTTTTTCACTTTTCTCCTGGAAATTCAGGCTACATTAAGGAGTATAGTTAAAGCCTAAATACTACATTAGCAGCTATGGATCTGCTTTTAGCAAAAGGCTCACAAAAATCTCAAGATTCTCCTGAATCCTTTGGCTTCTGAAGTCAGACAGTTTGAACACTTTCAGTTCCCATACTGAAGAAAAATGGGGCAAAGAAATCTTTAAGAAATTACAAGGCTTAAAATAAATTTGTGTTTCCTGAGGGTAAAAGCACAGGCTTGGATTATCTCCCTTGAAAAGGGGAATAGAGAGCACATAAAACCAGATGGTAACAAATTTATAACATTTTTCTACACATAAAGGGAGTAAGTGGCTGCACTGCAATGCTTTATAGTAATTGTTTACAAAACTGTTTATAACATCAACTATTTTGATGTTATTTTCTATATTTAATTTATTTCTTGCTTCAAAGAGGTCACACATGAACATGACCTTAGTATAAATGGTTCACACTAAATCACATTTTCATTATTTTTATTAGAAGCATCTTATTAGAGGGGAAGATTTAATTGAAGTCATGCCTTCCTGAAGAACACATTTGAATAGGAGTGCAAATACACAGCGGAAACTTCCCCCTAAGGAGAGAAAGGGGAGGGGGAAATTATCTCAGAGATGTCTGTCATATCTAGAAACTCCATCCTGAGGGCTTGGATCGGGCTGAGCCTCAAAAGAGATGCAGCCACATAAGGCACAAAGCCTTCAGTCCTCCTCTAATTTACATCAGTGTAGACAAGAAGCAACTTCAACAGTGCCAGAGGAATTCCTTTAGTAGAACTGAAAGGAAAATAAGGCCATGTTTTCTGAATTACAAATACAGGGGTTTCCCTATCCTGATGCTAGTGGTATGCAGTCTCTCAGGATGGATGGGAACAGCTTCCAGGTTAATGTCTGTATCATTTCTGTTTAACTAATGCACATGTATTGTATAAATAAATTATAATGCAATAAAGATTGACCTAAGAGTCTGAGTTATCTGATGATTGCATCCCCACCAAAAGGCCTGTCAGCTGCTAGCCTGAGCAAAGGAGAGCAAAGACAATGTAGTTACTGTCCAAGGTACAAAAACACTGGACCACTATGGATGAGTGACAAAATTGAGGCAACATGTAGAAACAGGGCACAAATCACAAGGGCACCAAGACTGAGGTCAGACTTGAATCTGACTTGGTCTGATCACAAAGTCAGTGATCTTAGTAAGTCTTTCATCAGAGATAGAAGGTACTTTATAAAACTGTCATTAAGTAATGAACCATTACAAAATAACTGCTAAGTTTTTAAACTTATCAGAGCTGCAAGGCCATCAGAGAAATTGTTTTACCTCAATCTCACAGTCTCCCAATAGACCAAATACACACAAGCTACTTAACCCATGTCAAAAGAGTGATATCAATCCTGCACATACCATCCTTGTTGCATTGCCACCTATCTAAAGTTAAGCATTGGAAGGAAAGAACAATTGTGCAGGAGAGATTGCACCAGGAAACAGAAAACAACAGATGGGGATGTCATGCTCTCCCACAGCATTGCAGTTATCCTCTATGCACAGCTTTATGAGAGACAAAACAGGAGAACCTGTCCTGGTCTTCTAGACAGCTTTGCAATATACATGCTGACTCAGGACTTAAAACAGCAAGCTAGTGGATTAGGGGAATGTAAATTCTCAATTTGTCCTTTATCAACTTTTTATTTTTAAGAAAAACAAAAAATAAAGTGGAAGGTGTATCTATAAAACTGGTATTATTTTTAGTTTCAGTTTTAAAAAACACACAACTTTCATGGCATAAGGAATATGCTTTGCAGAGCAGGAAAGAGCTGCAGCTTTAAAGTTTTAATCATAATAAGAAGATGGCAGAACCCCTCTAGTCTAAAAAAAATATTCTAACTACTATCATTCAAGGTAGAAAGAGTAGTTTAACTACCAGACATACATTTTCACTCAAGATGGTCTATTGCAGGATTTGGCTCTCACCTGCTTTTGCTACAGCCCCCTCTTAACAAGTGTGAACAAGTCACTCTCTGATTTTATTCCCCTGCCTGTAGTTTATTATTCTGCCTTGCCACTTATGGGTAGGTAAAGATGTAGGTAGAAAGGCTGTAAGGCATTTAGACTTCAAATCTACATACTACACCTAAGTAGATCCCTAAGCCAACCACAGAAAGTATACAGGACATACATTAAAATAGCACATTAAAAACACAGGGACTAAAAAATTATCACCTCTATCCTGCAAAGTTAAAATCACAATTAGAAGAAACATATGCTGCTACTTAGAGAACTGGAAAAACCTGCAGCTACAAAGTCGCTGTAGGTTAAAGCTTTTGAAACATAGCAAAGAACATCTGAGTTGGCAAACTAAGCATTTCTTGTTTTGCTCACTTTAGCGCTGGCAAGCAGAAGGGATCCTTGCTGCCATAAAAAATAGTTTCTGTGCGTAAACTTTAATTTTCTTTTGAAATACAGAGAGTTCAAGACAAGACCAGCTACCATATGTAATATCTTCCTTATCTATTCTGTGCTGCATTGCACATCTGTAATTCAAGTGGCCACTGCAAAGATGTATATCACATTACCTACCTTTATCATCTGCTACAGTCCTCTCTGTAATCTGTGGTATGGAACTACTGCCTTCCAACTAAGCCTGTATATGTCTTTTTTTACCCTTTTTTTTTTTTCAAGAGCATAGTATTTTACACTACTTTTGCTCACTCACATTGTTTCAGCTTCAGCCCACTTGTTTTAACTTCTGTATGCTGCACCACATTTAAGATGGGTCACCCCTGTCAGTTCTGCATTATTGCAAAACTCACAGCTGAACATGACAAACACATCATCCGCCACCAGCCCAGGAGCAGGAACATCAACAAAGGCCTTGCATTTCCTCTCATTCAACATTCCTCTGTTGTCGAAGGATGTTAACAGTGAGTCTTCTGTCTCCTTTTTTTACTTGCTGTTTTACTTGCCCCTGGAATAGTGTTTCCCAGCATTTTTCTAGCTGAGCTCTGCTGCTGTACCGTTCTCTTTAATTTCCTTACCTTCCCATGCCTATCCCCTCTCTCTTTTTTCCCCTCCTCTTGCACTCCTGCCTCTTTTCCGGTAACAGCACGAGTTCTGCATGGCCACCTGGTAACCTGGTGGTGCAAAGAGATATAATAAGGCTATAAGCCTGGACAGATCTCTCACTCCAGTCTCCAGAAGCACTCCCAAGAGCTCCGAGGCTGGGGGCACAGCCAGGAGCAGACAAGAGGAGTTAACATGCCAGTGCTCCTGTGCAGTGAGCCAGCCCCTAGCTGCACCTTGCCTCTAACACCTTGCACCTCACTAGCAGGGAACTGCTGCCATATGGGGAGGTCTTTGGCACTCACACCCTACAGACAAGCTGGCTCATGTTTTTGGACTCCCTCTCAAAAGGACAATGTGTGAAGTGTTACTGGCAGACTTGCTGCACTGCAGTTCCAGGCAAGGGCTATCTTCTTTCCTTATTGCCTGTACAACCCAGGAAACACACAGCCTCAATTAGGAAAGCTTTAACTTCTTGTTTTCTTGAACAAAACCCAAAGCTTCATATCAGTTATATGCACAGGTTAAATATGATGTTCCAGGTATAATCGGTCACATTTAGTTTGCTTCAACCAGCTAAGCACAGGACAGGGGAAATAAAAACTGACAACAAGCTATTCTGTCGTGTCATATTTTACATTATCTGCTGTCTTCCGTCAGGAAGGCAGAAAAACTGTATTCCCAAATACTGCCCTAGGAAAAAGGTCATGTCTACACTGCAGAGGGATCAGAGAAAAGCGTAAGTTCAGCCAACTAACATCTGCAGAGACTGGTCGAGCTACAGCCAGTCAGTCCATTTTCAGACTGACACCACTGTGGGTGCCCATCTAGTCTCCTCTACAGAAGAGATGCCCTGTTACAGCTGTATGGGAAATGTTTGCACAGTAAAACCGGCTCCCTGGGCAAGTCTCTCTGAAATAATGCAACACACAGGTTTAAACTGCATGAACTATGCAACACTGCTAGCTCCTGTTCTGCTGGAGGCGCACAGCAATCCACCCATTGAGAAAACTAAATTCCTTTTAGGTAAGAAAAAGAGATTCACCAAAGCTGAGCTACTGCTGCCCAGGATATACACACACTGCTGAAGACTGTCAGCTGTTCCCCTTTGCTAATGCAAAGGAAAACTGCCCACAAAAAACACATAACTACTTCAGCACAGCAGACCTTCATCTGCTGAGGAATTAAGAATTCATCTTCTTGCACCCTGCTCCCATTATTTGGACGAAATTACATTTGTGTACTTTTGTCCACAACCAAACAAGCAATTTAAAACTGAAATAGACACCCTTGTCTGTAACTACATCACTTAAAATGAAAATTAAAAGGAAGCAGAAACATACATGAGAATACCCAATAGATGTTACTGCTAAAGGTCCTAGATGTCACAACAAATATTTTGGGTTTTAGGCAGACCTGATATCTGTCCCTTCATAAACCTATAAACACACAAGAGTTTCTGGGCCACACCTTCTAAATCTCAATGAACATTCAGTCAGACACAACTTACTACCAGCAGCAGGTCCCTCTGGTGTGACAAACACTATTGCATCAGTGAGGCAGCACCAAGAGCTACGCTGACAGAGTCATAGACTTTGAAGGAGCAGATCTTTATTGCACATGAGGCTGCATTTTTAAAAGGCTTAAGAATGGCGTGGCTCCCCTTATGATGACACTTATCACTGAAATGTCTGTAATGCTACACTTAGACTTATTTGTTGCTTTCCTTAAGCAAAGGAAAACATGGTCCTCACTAATGCCTTGCTATGTACACCACAAGACACCCAATGCAGTCACTCACTGTAAGTCACCGGTCCTTCCCCTCTCTGTGATTCCACTGTATCAGAACATCCAAATCTGAGCTCCTTTCTTACAGATCTGACATTCCACATATACCTTTGGTGTGCCAGGCGTCTGGCACACTGTCGCTCTCTCTCATGCTGAAAAACACAGTTTATCTTTTCTGAATGGAGATCAAGGAAAGAGATCTAAACGACCTTTGCTGTCCATCCCACATCCCTCAATAGTACACACCAAGTGGAGTCTCCATCAGGCAACAGACTGCTGACCCCTCCTTCTCAGGGCCTGTTTTCTTGATTGTTTTCTTGAAGACGATTTTCTAATGAGCCATTGCGAACTCTTGCTTCTTCTTAAAAATTTACCTTACAGAACTACTCCAGTAACACTTAGAAGCTGCCATTCTAAACAAGTCCGGATCGCTTGCTACTGCCACGTAAAACTCGCCATCCATTTCAACTAAACCCACCACAGCACAGAGCCATGGCTTCCCACGGATTATTCCCGATGCCGGGGGCGCATCTGGCCGATGGTGCCATCGGGCAGCCGCAGCCACACGCCTGGTGACCAGGGCCACCTCGGAAGCGACAGGGTCAGCTCCACTCGCTGTCCAGCTGCTCGCCGCCAGGCACGTCCCATCGCTGCAACGCATGAGCAAATTACAGGACCACTGCAATCCACTGACAGGTCACAGGACCACGGCGAAATCGCTGGAGGCTCCGACTTTAAATTTCCTGCCGAGGGGACTCAACGCTGCTCCGAAAGGCCGCGGAGCAGACCTAAACCACGTATTTAGCACGTTATCATTTAACGTGTTCAGCTTCCCAGTATATAAAGCCCAGCGCTGGGAGGCGGCGAGGTGAGAGCGGGAGCCCTCCTCCCGTTCCCCGACCGATGCCCACAGGTCCTGGGGACGCCGCTGCGGGACACGACCCGGCCCCGGCCCGGGGGCCCCGCCGAGGGATGTGGAGCCCCGCGCGGCCCTCGGGCGGCCGCGCCACCGCGGGGCTCCCGCACCGCCGAGGGGCCGCGCGGGCCGGGGACATCGGGGACAGCGGCGGCGCCGGGGGGCGGCTGCTGGAGCGGCGCCGGCGGCGGCGGGATGGCATCCACCGGCGGCCCGCTCCCGCTTCCCAGCTCTCTGCTCCCAGCTCCCGCTCCGCCAGCGTACACACCTGCCCGCCCCCCGGCACCCCCCGCCCCGCGCTGTCAGTCGCACCCACCTACCCCAGTGGCCGCCGCCGCCGCCGCGGGTCCGGCGCGCCCCGCCGCCCCCGCGCCGGCAGCGGCACGGCACGGCACGGCACCGCACCCCCCCTTCCGCCGCCCGCCCGCCCCTAGCGCGGAGGTGGAGCGGCCGCCGGGAGGAACCAGGAAGTGAACGGCGGCGGCGGGAGGCAGCGCGTCCCCGGCCCTGCCCCTCCCCGCCCCGCCGAGGGCTGCCCGGCCACGGGCGGGCATCGGCGGCCGGCCCCGTGCGGCTGCGGGCCGCCCGTGCCGACTGCGCGCTAACGGCCCCGGCGTGCGGCTGCTCGGGGGGGCAGTGCGGGTTCTGTGAGGAAAAACCCCACACTTTTTTGTTTTGACGTGGGAACAGACGGTTCTGCCTCAGTGGGCACCTCTGAGCCCCAGGCGGGTTCAGGGTAGTTTTGGTTTGCAGGTATCCAATATCTGGTAGCACCCGAGAAGGAGCCGTACAGTGCAGAGCAGTGAGGATGTTTGGGGAACTGGACATCATTCTTAGGAGGAAAGGCTGAGGGAGTTGGGCCTGTTCAGTCTCGAGAAGAGACTACTGAGAGGGGACATCATTAATGTGTATAAATGTATAAAAGGAGGGGGGTGTGGGTGTGCCAAAGAGATGGAGCTGGGCTCCTCTCAGTAGTGCCAAGCACTAGGATGCGGGGCAGTGGGCAGAAACTGATGCACAGGAAGTTCCACCTGAACATAAGGAAGAACTTCTTACCTGTGAAGTTCTTCACAGGACAACTTCTTCTGGACAACAGGAAGAAGTTGTCCAGAGAGGTTGTAGCCTCACTGGAGATACTCAAGAACTATCTCGACACAATCCTGTGCCACGTGCTCTAGGACAGCCCTGCTCGAGCAGGGAGGTTGGACTAGATGACCCACTATGGTCCATTCCAACCGTACCTGTTCTGTGACTGTGATTCTGTGACACAGCGCTCCACTGCAGGTGTCATGTTCAGAGCCAGGGCAAGGGCTGAGTTTGCTTGACGCTCTCCACATCAAGCCACTGCTTCCAGCCTTTGTGGCCTTGCCCAGGTATTAATCATGCAGTGCAAAATCTTCACAATTTAGGGGGTTGCCTAAGGCTGGTTGTGTTGATTTGGCATAGCCTGTTTTTTTGGTAGTGGGAGACAGCCAGAAGTGGCTTCTGTGAGAAGCTGCTTGAAGCTTCCACCACATCTGACAAAGCCAATCTCTGGTGGCTCTGAAGATGAACATGCTGCAGTCCCAATTAGACAGGTTGGTAATGCCTCTGTGATATTCAAGAAGAAAATCAAAACAGTGCACAGACAGCTTTTTCCAGGGGTGGCGAGGTGCTGCCATTGGGGCCATCCCAGCACAGTGCCATTGCCATCTGGGCACTGCGACCATCACCATCTGGGTGCAGCCTGCAGCGAGCCTTGTCTGCTTGGCCACCCCAAGCCAACTGTGCTGCAAGCAGAAGGGCAGTGATGGCAGCTTCTCCTTCCTGGTGCCCCGCATGAGGAGAGGCACTCCATAGCACCAGTGCTGCAGCAGCCACCACTGCCCTCTCAGTGGCTGTGGGGCCACCTGGCCGGTGGCAAAAACATGGCAAGCAATTCCCTAGTGCAGAACCTAGACGAGATCAACCACTGAGGCCTGTAGGATCCTGCAAGAATTTTTGAATTGGTGGAGCTTGTTTGCAATGGTACCTACAAGCAGCAGGTTTTCTCCTAGTCAGAGAATAGGAGGAAGTGAGGACATGTGAGGGAGAACAACATGGCAGCATCCTGGTCAGTGGAAAAAGAAGGGGAGGAGGTGCTCCAAGAGCCAGAGCTGAGATTCCTCTGCAGGCCATGGTGAGGACTATGGTAAAGCAGGCTGTCCCCCTGCAGCCCATGAAGTCCATGGGAGACATGGAGATCTACTCACAGACCATGAGAGAAGTACACTGGAGCGGGTGGATGCTGGGGAAAACTGATCCAGTGGGAGACCCGAATGGAGAGAGAGGGCCCCTTTTTCCAGAGACAGACAGCCCTTGCTTCCAAACTAGAGCAGCCTATCCTTAGAGGACTGCACCCTGTGGACAAGTGACCCACGCCACAGTAGTTTCAAAAAGACTGCCCATGGGAGGGACCCCAGGGCATAGCAGAGGAAAGACTCCTTTCCCTAAAAAAAACAAAAAAAATCTCAAGTGACAAACTGACCAAAACCCCCACAGCCTGTCTCTCTCTCTGCTCTGTTGGTGGGAAAGAGGGAGGGGCTGGAGGGGAAAATGTTGGTTTAAAGGCTTATTTTACTTCTCATTATCCTCCTCTGACTCTGTTAATAATAAATTTACTTTACACCTTTAAATTTTAACCTGTTTTGCCCATAGTCCTCATCTCAACTCTTGAGCCCTTCATTAATTTTTTTTTCATCTCCTCTGCCCAGCTGAGAGCAAGAGAAGATCAGCAAATGGCTTTTGTGGGTGCCTGGTGTTTGGCCAGTGTCAAACCATGACATAGGCCAACACACATAATTAATTTACCACAATGAAATTAAAGATACTGCTTTGCCTTTGTTAAAAAAAAAATCCTGACATATAAACCCCAACAAACCCAATAAACAAGTGGCATCCTTTTTTGTATGATAAGCTTCATTACTGCCTTGTGCTGGAATTTGAATGTCCTCAGAAGTGCTCTTTAGGCCAAGAGGTTGCCTTCTGCCCTCCTTGAGGAAAAACGAACCAAACCTGGGCTCCATCCACCTTTAAAAAACTGCTGTTTGCATGTCAACAAAATTTGTTAGCTGAGCCTCTGGACTATCCAAGAATTTGACTAATATTACGTAGACTCCAAGCTGGGGTGGCAGAAGTGGGAAAAAAAATTAACACATCACTCTTGCCTGGCAATTGTAACTGTTAGCTGCTGTGGGCTAATCCATGAGAGTCAGGAACTAAGATGAGAGCCAGAATGTCATCTCCCTATGGTCTCAGTGGAAATCATAGAGTGCATCTGCATTAACACTGTTTCAGATCAAGAATTCATACACATTTTCAGGGAGTTTCTGATTTATTCTTACTTCCTGTTTGGTTCACACTGTGCAATGTGAGGACACAGGTATCATACTACAAGTCAAACGAAGGGTCAGTTTGTGCTGGACAGCAGCACTGGTAGATGCTATTTTAGAGAGAACATACAAACCAGGGCCCTTTCATGCATGGGCCTGCCTTTGTATGGTACTCCTGTGGGCCAGCAAGGAGACCTGGTCCTGCTCACGTCCCTAGGGTGAGTGGGGAAGACAAGCTACCCAAGCTCCCAGCTCTGCCAGGCTCCACTGCTGGCTCTCCCCACCAAGAACCGCAAACAATCCCCATACAACCCTAGTGTGCAGAAATGAGGCTCCTTTTAGATGCAGGTAAGCCATGGGAAGAGTGCCAGAAATGCATCAGCTCTGCCCTGACTGCTGATTGATAAGCAGCCTGGCAATGGGACCAGACCAAGGTAAAACTTCTAAAAGCATCCATCGCTCTTGAAGTTTGCTCCCACTGCATCATGCCACTGCTCCAGTAGGCACAACCAGGAATGCTTTGTACATTTGATTTAACAAGGAGTTGTGGAAAGCTAGATAAACTCTGGCAGTGTGCTGAGTAATCCTTGGAAACCATGGATCATTTTTAGCCAAGCAAGCATCAGCGTGAAGTCAAGATAGCATCTTTTAAAATACTCTGAAAATTTTTACACAGGAGCTATGCAAAAAGGCATGCAAACTTACACTAATGACTGTTACGAAACTTTCAATTAAGGCTGTCAAAAAAACCCAACCCTTAATTATTGTTTTAATATATAGTGCGAGTTTTTAATCACATTTCCCACTTTCCCAGTGATATCTGGCACAGGACCAACAGAATCTCCAAAGCATTTGGTTTCTTCCCTGCTCCCGCACCAGCCTTCCCCGCGCACCGCACTTCGCTTGGACCTTTCAGAGGTTAAAAACTCCGCAAGGAAAATGAAGAAACGCAGAAGACTGTGACTACGCGATCCATTTCTGTGCACCGGGGTATTTCCCCAGCCTCCCGGAGGAGCTTCTGGCAGAAAGCGGGAGCTCTGGCGTTACCGCGAGGGCCAGCTTCGTGGACGGGACGTTTCCCGGGATGCGGGGCGCGCAGGGGGTACCGCGCTCAGAGCGCTGCACCTGCTCCCCGTGAAAGGCTTCTGTGGCTTCCCGGCTGCAGCCCCCGCTTTGGCACCAGGCAAGGGGAGCCCTCGCTGTGAGGCGCGGGTGGCGGCTAGACGGGCGGGACAGCAGCCCCGGATAGCCGGCAGACGGACGGACGGACGGACGGAAGGCGGGCAGGCGGGAGGCGGGGAGGAAGCGCGGAGGAAGCGCGGCAGTGCGCAGGCGCGGCGGGCATGGCGGCCGTGGTGCTGAGCGAGGCGGAGAAGCTGTACATCGTGCACGGCGTGCAGGTACCGCGGGCGGGCAGCGGTCGGGCTGGGGAGGAGGCAGGCGAGGAAGGAGCCCAGGAAGGAGCCCTCCACCGTTGTGTCTGGTGGAGAACCTCTGGAGCAGTACTCGTCACAGCACACCGAGCATCAGAACGGGAAGCAGGCTGAGAGCGGGACGTGGATTCGTTTTCACAGAATCACACAATATGCTGACTTGGCAGGAACCCACAAGGATCACCCACTCCTGCACAGAGCACCCAAAGAGTCACACCGTGTGCTTGAGGGCATTGTCCAAAGGCTCCCTGAGCTCTGTGAAGCTTGGTGTTGTGACCACTTCCCATGGGAGCCTTTTCCAGTGTCCAGCCACCCTCTGGGTCAAAAACCTTTTCCCGATGTCCAACACAACTTCAGGCCATTCCCTCAGGTCCTGTCGCTGGTCACCACAGAGGAGAGATCAGTGCCTGCCCTCCTCTCATGAGGAGGTTGCAGAGTGCAGTGAGGTCTCCCCTCAGTCTCCTCCAGGCTGGACAGGCCAAGTGACCGCGGCATCCCTTCAAACGACTTCGCTGCAGGGCCCTTCACCACCTTCATTGCCCTCCTTTGGATGCTTTCTAAGAGCTTAATATCCTTCTGCCCCCATCTGCTCCTCCTTCCTTGGTCTTTCCTGGCTCTTCCTCAAGTTATTGCCATTGGATAGAGTTTTGGCCTCTAACTTGGTGAAGGAACACAAGTGGACAAAGGAGGAAGAGTGAAGGGTGTTTAAGGAGAAGCCCCAAAAAGAAAAGAACTGTATTCTTACTGAAATTTACTGAAAACCTGTTTTTATGGGAATGAGCTGTAGAGTATCAGAGGATGTGTAATACTCGTTTGTGGAATACAAATGGAGGAAAGCATTTGGGAGGCTGGTGTATTATTTTTGTCTGCTGGGTTCCTAATTACAGATGTAAAAGTACAGAACTTGCCTATCTGAGGAAAGAGCTGGGTTGCATTAGGTAAAGTACCATTTAAAGCCAAGACCTTTACAGTTTTGAAGCTTTCTTTTGGGAATTTGAGGGACCTGATGCAATTCATGTCTGCCTGCAGATTGCTTGTTACAAGCTCTACATAAATGAGATATAAATTAAAAAGTATAGTTTGTTCTTTTGTATTCCATGGTGAAACTACAAGTTGTTGCTTTTATATCCTTTTTACTGCTGCATTTGGTATAGGAGAAGGAAAGTTTAAAGTCAGAGAGCTTTATGTTTGTGCTGGGGTTTTTTTGCTTGTTTTGTTTTGTTTTTACTTTTCACTGCTGATTCCCTCAGCAATAAATTGGTTGTCATACTTAGGAAGACCTTCGTGTAGATGGTCGAGGCTGTGAAGACTACAGATGTGCAGAAGTAGAAACAGATGTTGTATCAAACACAAGTGGATCTGCCAGAGTAAAGCTGGTAGGTACATTTCTTAGGGATTGGGTACTTTGCTGATGAAATTGCTTGTTCATGTGACTAGTTAATTCGATGCTATTTGTAGATAGGTTTGTGTATAACCTGTATTATATGTATGTGTATGGCAGTAACTGAAACTATGGGATATGGAAACAATAGCAGGATATATAATTACTTCAGGCTGGCTCGAGCTGGATTTACTTAAAGTGCCTGGACAGCCTTAAGTCTGCAATAATTTAACATTTAATCTTGAAAACTGAAGTTGCTTTTTGTGCCTAGTTTGTGGGAGGTGCAAAAATTTCTATTCCTTTAAAATGATGCAAAACTACTTCTGACATGTTGACTGTGAAGAAGATAAATGTACTGTGCACCATTATGAAGGTTCTGCAGAAAGACCTGTTTACAGAACCAAAATGACAGAAGTAGTCTTGGATATTAAGAGTCTTTTTAACCTAAAGATAGGTAATATGTATGGTAATTGTTGGAAGAATCTTCTTATACTTAATATTGTCCTTCTAAAGCCTTTTGTTTTTTTTAAAATGTTATTTTAAGTTCATTCTGATAGAATAATCAGATAACTGAAAGGTAGAAATGTCAGTTTACCACAGACATTTAAATTAAACACATAGTTCTGTGATTACAATTCCAGTTGTGTCGTGTGTTTTTGTTTTAATAGGGAGAAACTGATATCTTGGTAGGCATAAAAGCTGAAATGGGGACACCGAAGCTGGAGAAACCAGATGAAGGTTACCTGGAATTTTTTGTTGACTGGTTAGTATACTAGAAAAGAATGAAATAGATCTAATATTTGAAATAAATTACTAATCAGGTCTTGCCATTCTTCAGAAGTTTATGCCTTCATTCCACTAACCTCTTCTAGGGGTTTGAGTGAGAGAAACAAGTTATTCTACCGTTTCAGTAGCAGTGAATGTTGAGGAATTTTCTGCTGGTCCTGCAAACCCAAAAGAAGCAAATCAGCAGGAGTTAAAGAATGAAAACCAGTTAAATAAAACAATCCCAAATTGCATAGTATCACTGAAGATGGAAAAGGGTAATGGTTCAAGTAAACACATTGGAACCAGACTTCATGATTAAAATGTCTAGCTGTTGTTTTTACCATGATAAAATAGGGAAAATCTCTTTCAAAAAAATAAGTTGGAAGAAAATAATTGACCAATACATACTGTACTTTAACTGTACTTAAAGGTTTGCTTACTTTGTCTGTGAAAGCAGTGGAAAAAGTTTGACATGTGTTGAGTACAACTTTTTTTTGTTTAAAAAAAGAAAAGCCTCATATGCAAAAACTAATTAGAAATTTTAGTTATATATTTATCAGTGAATCAATCTTTCATTAACCAAAAGGTTGTTTATTTTTTAATCATATTTCTTGCATTTTGCTACAAATAGACTGTTATTTATCCTTACACTCTTCATAGTGTTTGAATTATGGAAGAAGCTAGAAGAAAACTGAGAACTCTTGTTTTCAGGTTGCTCTGAGATATCACAGTGACACCTCAGTATTAGTTAAAATGTCTGCAGCCTGAGACTACAGTATCCATGTCTTGCAGACTTACCCAAAGCTGCTCTTGATGATTCAAATTGCTTTGGGCACCTCTCATAAAAGCCTTGGCATTGTCAAGTTGGCTGCTTTACATGTGGCATCTCTTTTAATTTTTATTAAAAACAAAAAAATGTTGCTACTCTGACATTAAACCAATATACCACTGTTAAAGCTAAGGTATGAGAGCTTTGCATCAGTATGTTCTAGTTAACTGTGGAAACTTATGCTTTAAAGGAGAGCACTCACCTGTGAATTGATAGTTTGTTTACAATTGCTGTTCAAAAAATATCAGATGGGAAGATGATCTTGAATGTGGTCCTGCTGTTAGAACTCCTGTATGAAGTGTCTTAAATGTTTATTGTTTTGGGTTTTTCTTCTGGTAGTCTCTATATGAAGAAAGTCCATTGACAGCAGGGACATTTCCTTCTTAAAAAAATGGTCTGTGGACATGTGGCAATTCCATGACATTTTTGTATATGGAAATAGATACTAGAAAATCTTCAACACGTAAGATTAATGTTCAATTGTATTTTCTGTTATCTCTGCTTCATGGGGTGGGAGGGAGATGTGCATCAATCTTGTGGGAGCTGGATTTAGTCAGTTCAGGAAATAAGTAATCTTTAATTTCTGTGACAACAGGATCCAAGGGCCTGAACTTTAGAGGATTGTAGTCACTTGTCACATGCTTGTGGGACAGGGAAAGGTGTTCTTTAGCTTCCAGAAAGACACAAAAGACAAAAGGTGGAGGCAGCTTCCCTCTGTCAGGGGGAATGAACTGCTGTCAGTACCCTGATGCTTTGCCAGACTGCCACTGGGTGGTAGTAACTGAGCATAATTCAATACCCTGAATCTTCTGGTGAAGTTCCTGTGTGTTCTAATTGGCTTTTATATTGTTGAACTAATAATAAAAACTCAGACTGCAGTGATTACTATCTTAAAATGCTTATTTCTCGAAACGTCCATGGTTTCTTTTACTGATGAAAATAATCATTTGCTGGATCATGTGTATAATTTTCTGCTCCAACCTTCTGTTTCTCTTTATTCTGCTCTGAGCCCTTTACCTGAAATCTGAGGAGCACACTTAGTCCTATTTTGAGACAGACTTTAATGTAAATCTCTGGAGGGGCTGATTTTTGGGGCACTGATTTGTGATTCTAGAAATTAATTATCATAAAACAAGTCTATGTCCTAATATGTGTGGTATTCTTACTGCCTTTCATCACTGGGGAAGACACTCATCGTGGCCCTTGATGCTGAAAGACTGCTATGTCTGCTTGTTTCACATTTGAGTTTTGTGGCTGATCTGATTATCACTTTCAAACTGTAAGAAATAGAAACAACAAGAAGAGCAGACATCTGAATTCCTTGAATGTATCAGATTTTGTTTGTGGAATTAGGGAAGCAAGGAATGTATTTGTCCAGATCTGACCAACTGTAGATTACAGTACATTAATGGCCTGAGCAATAAGTGAGAAATGTTTAACTGTTGCAACAGAAAAGTTTTGACTGACAGCAGGAGGAGTTTTGAAATGCAGTAGAGATCTGTGGTAGAAGTATCATTGTGCTTTAAGAGGATCTCAGATTGTTAGGCAATGTGACATTGAGATTACTTTGATAGTCTTGAAAGTTACATGCTGCTTGGATGTAGAAATTCTGTACCACTACTAAGTTCTTTCTGTGCTCCATAAGCCAAGTTTTTTGTAATTTTCTAGTCTGTTAAGATATTCCCTTTCCAAATTTTGCCCAGTGTAAGTTACTGCAATAATCTGTAGGCATTAGATGGCAGTATTTACCAAATAGTTATAATAATATCCTGGTAGCCTTGCTTCTTTATTTCACTTTGATTGCAAGGAAATGAAGTGTTAGAACGATAATGGAATTAAGATGCAGTGAAATGTACAGTGATATTCCAGTCGAGTCTTAGGTTCTTTCTACTCACTGTCAAAGAAAGCATCCACTCATAATCAAAAAATACAACATTTGATAAAACTTTGTTTTTAGAAATAATAATGAGGCATAGATTGAAGCTTGCGTAATTCTTACAACTTGCCATAGGGGTCATAATGCTTGCATAACTATGGCTTAAGCAGAATTATCTTGTTAATGTGCATAAAAGCTGCTTCCATGGGTGAGTGCTTGTTTAATACAACCTGAAGACCTGACTCAGCACTGAGTTATACTTAGATAAGATCCTATCTCATAAAATTAGTGTCTGATAACCCTGAATAATATTGTGTAGTATCATGCTTGCAATGCTTATTCATGTGGCAAATATAGTTTGGAAGCATAGATCACTGCTTAATTGGCAGTAATGTTTCTTTGTATTTTTAAGCATGTATTGTGCTGTCTGCTTCTAGCAGCAGGAAATAACTTCTATAAAGTCCAGTAGTTCTTCCTGGCATTCTGAGTTTTCATCCATTCTGCAAAAGAACAAGTTGGGAGAGTTACTGTGAAATAAGGATAATAGTAGATAATTATATATAAGCTTACAGATTCTGCAGTACTATTGGCACAGCTCACTTAATGGTTTAAGTCACACCTTGATAATGTGGATCTTTAGTTGTTTGCATTTGTTTGTTTTTTTTAAGGTGAAGGGATTATACTTCAACACATAGTTTTCTGCTGTATTTTTGTACTCCCAGTGTGCTAAGGTTTTGTATCATCATATAGACACAGAACATACCTGAGAAATTTGCCCTGTGACATGCCCCACTAGGAGAATACAGGGCGTGGCCATTGCAGATTTTGAACAGATCTAAACTACTTCTGTGTAACCACTTTCTTTGATATGTTCTCTAATGAGGAATTAATTTGATGGAGGTCTGACTGATTTATTTTAAAATAAGATTTGCAATGCTGCTACAGGTCCACTGTTTGAGAGTATTTTTGCCCTCTCTATAAACCAGAGGCTGGGTTTGGAATCTTTGCTCATTATTTTGCTGTATATGCATCTCTGGACATTTATGCTCTATTTCATTGATCTTTGGAGGCAGGGCATTTTTTGTTAGCTTGGGGTGGATTTTGTTTGGTTAGATTGGTTTGGCTTTTATTTGTTTGTGGGGGGGGCGGGGTTTGGGTGTTATTTTTTTGTTTGTTTTTGGCATTTCTTGTTTGTTTTCGGGGCACTTTTTTTGGTTTGGTTTAGTTTTTTGCTGGTTGGTTGGGTTTTTTGTATGTTTTTTGTTTGTTTTGTTTTTTTTTTTTGGCTTGTTTTCTTTCATTGTTAGAAGTTTCTTAGCTGTGTACCAGGCCCCAGTACCAAAGGACTTTCTTGCATGGCTGCTCATAAATAGTTTGTTACATTGGAATCAGGGAAGTGAAGATGACACACTTTGTCAGATCCCATCTGGAAGAGATGTTTAGTTGCTGTTCTCCATAAGCTGCAGAGAGTAATGACATGCTTTCTTTAAGGTGCTTGATAGCAGACAATACACTCAGTAAAGAAATTACCAGTTAAGGTCAAGCAGTCATGTTGCTTATAAGAAATTAGTATTCTACTTGTCATAGCATCATATCTTTCTCTTCTTAGCCAGTCTCTTAATAATTTAACATTCAGCTCTTACTAGGCTGTCTTGCTAGCTGTGGTGAACTTAATACAGATGTCCCACTTTTTTTTTTTTTTAAGAGTAGAGGTGATAGAAGGTGACAGTGCTTAAGAAATAATCTCTGAGAGAATTCACCGAATTTTCCTTTAATTGTAACTGGGGAACTGAAGATAGTAGTGGGATTTAGTTAGTATTAGTATTTGTAACAAAATGCCAGTATATTATCTGCATCAAAACCTTCTCTTATGCAAAATTGAAATAATTCCTTTTCAGATAGGATGCTTATTCTTATACATATAAATCCTTAGATACTTTTAATGCTTTATAGTTAAGAAATATTCTTTGGGTATTTGCTGTTTCACAAGTGAGAGTATTATTTTCTTTCTTTATCTAGTTCTTCAAATTCTCCTGAGTTGGAAGGCCGGGGAGGAGAAGAACTTGGCACAGATATAGCAAATACACTATACAGAGTATTCAGCTGCGAGAACAGTGTAGACTTGAAATCCCTTTGTATTAATCCCAAAGAGCACTGCTGGGTTCTCTATGTGGATGTATTGGTAAGTACAGAAGTGAAAACTGAGATTCAGTAAAATGTTTCTAAGGGAGAGACTGACCTAGCATAACCTTCTATATTTTCTTGTTTAAAAAAAAATGCATCTCATTATGTGATATAATGTATCACAGCACCGATGCAAGTTTTCTTGTGAACCTACTTATAGTGCTTAATCACTAATTTCAGCTTGCTCTTTTTCTACTCTTCCTGATGCTGCTGTTCCACTGCAGAACTAATAAAACATTGAATAGTCCAAATCTCTTTCAAATAAAAATCAGTGATCTTATTATCTTACAAGAAATTGCCACTAAAGAAGGGTAAACTTCTTTTCCAATGCAGATATAACAACAGATATATTGTTCAAGTGAATGTCAATTATTATGCGTGTATGTTAGCCCTAACAGAACTGTCCATCTGCCTGGTTCTTTGTACTCTTATCACTACTAATTCACTAAAGTAAAACAGAACCTTTTTTGGCAAAAGCTAGGTTTAGCCTAGGTGCTTTTTGATGAAACTTGAATATGTATATTAAATGTAGAAGATAAACTGAATATTTGTTCCCATGTCAGTAATGGACACTGAATTTTATGCATACAAATCTGATGCATGCAGCAGCTCAATTTCCAAATATGCTGCATTTCAAGCACTCTGTCATGGGAATTTCAATAGAAGTTTGCCAGTCAGACTTTCCTTAGTGTTATTTCCAATTCTTATTGATCCAAAGTTGAGTTTCTGTTTATCAAAATTGGAAGTGAAAATATCTTAAGGGATCTTAGAGCAATCCATTAGTCTTGGGGTCTGGGTGTCGAGGTGACCCCAAGAATGTAAAAGACCTTGTTTCCCAGCCCGTGCAGCTAAAGGAGTCTGAATGCTCAGGGTCAGCTTCTCAAGGTTGTTTATTTTTCCTTATCTATAACATTCTTTCTCTGACCTGCTGAGCTCTGTCTATCAAGTCAGCCATGGCATTCTATCTGCCCTCCCAGGCAGTGTTTACATTTTCTACCAAATACTACGTGTACTATGTTTACAATAATTTGCCAATATCTATCATTTATGATAGATATTGGCAAATATCTATCTGTCATTTAGAGACAGTGTGTCTCTACCTTAAACCAATAGAAAAGTGTCACCATCACACCAAGACATGGAGGGCAAGAATGAGAAGAAGGTCAGGACATGCCCAAATCCCTCTATCTTGTCCCCTTGAACCCCATTCTAAAAAGCCCCAGAATTTTACTTTTTCACCCTGTGTTAATTCAGCTACCACAATACTTAAACCCTTGTGGCTTGTAATTCCTCATACAAAGTTGGCAGTTTTTTCCATGGGCTAAAATCAAAGCCACAGTTGTTTTTGACTTCATGCCAAGGTCTCTGAGCCCCCTGCCAGGGTCTCCAGACAGCCAGCGCAGCCAGAGGGATGTCCTGGACTGCCACATGTTAGGATCTGTGAAATAATATGCAAAATGTTAAGCTGTATGGCCAAGAAATTAAATACAGGGTTTTGTTGAACAGTACAGGAACATTTAGACTAAGACCTAAATAAATGTGAAAATTAGTTCACTAGTTATTTTAAAAGCAGTAGCATTAGCCTAATTATAGTAGATACGATACAACAGTCCAGCTACAAAGTGATGGAATATGTACCTCTACTGAGTGCTTTAACAGCCCAAGTCACTGGCTTATTGCAGCTTGGCAAGGTTTAATGGAGAATGAAGTGTTAGTTCTGAGAAATCACACTGGAGCCTTTAGTTACTAGGTAATTACAAGCAGAGGTACAGAATATTAAATGCTGTGCTTATTTAAGCAACATATTGCTTAACATTGCATGGGCTCTGCATAAACAAAGACTTTCATAAAGCAGTCTGCTTCCTTGTGTGTGTATATATATGTATTCACACACACACACACGCTGTTCCTGTATAGCTTTTGTTTGAGATATAGCTGGTTGTTATCTGATTCTCCCTGGCCAGATTTGTTGATTGCCGACAGTTACAGAGAAAAACAGCCTCTGTGTTTTCATGCTACTAATTATATCAGAATTATGAACATCAAGGCATCACTATGTTATGTGAGGAATTTTACATTTAGCTCTTTTTACAATGCCAATTAAAAATCTGTTGCAGGTTCGTAATTACGACTCTAAACCTGATGGGTCTTCTTAATGTTATATTCTGGAGGGATTTTGTGTGTGACCCATTGAAGAGTGGTTGGTACAGTTAGAACAAGATACTGTAAACATTTCTTTCTTACTCTATCTCCATCTTTTTTCTTCCCACCTCAGTCCTCTGTATTTTGACTTTTTTGACATACTTGTAATATTTCCTTTTCCAAACAGTATACATGTATATTACATGTGATAGTGTAGATGCTTGACACCTACAGATTTTCCTGAAGCTGCTGGTGCTGAATCATTCCTATAGAATTGTACTTTTTATAGTGTGTGGTGTAAGGATGACACTGGGGCTAATATAAGCAGCAACTCATATTATTCATCATTTGAGGGAGACAGATTCTGAGTATAAAAACAACACTCAATAGAGAGTCCTTTGGGTGACATTTTCCTTCATAATGCCTGGAAATTCTTTAATTGGTCTTTGTGCTGCATAGTCAAATTGGAGGGAAAACCTTAAATCCATCGTAAGGCTAAAAATACTGGTACCCTGCAGTCAGGTGTGAAGGTACTTGTCTGGAAGTGTCTCATTCCAAAAGACAGAGATCCAGAAAGAATGTTATGAGCCTGGAAAATTGCTGTGCAATTTTGCCACGTACAGTTTTATTAAGACACCTGTATTCAGCTCCTGCGTGTAAACAAAATTTGACACATGCAACCTCAAAAGAGAAAATAGTATGTTTTGCAATCATGCAAAAGCTTTATCAATTAAAAACGTCTCTCAAATATTTTCTAGTGGTCAGTGTACTTGGGACATGCTATAATTCTGTACAGTCAGACTGGAAAAAAATAATTTCAGCCATGCACACCAGAAAGATGCAGACATATGGACAAATTGAGATACATGTGTCAAAGGTGGAGAATATGTACCTTGACCTTTCAGAGTATATCCATTCTTTTTTAATAATGGAAGGCATTCCACTTCCAAATAGTAGCTTATCAATGTGGAGTACCACAAAGGCCTGTTCTCACCCTCTCCCTCAATTTCTTCCTTCTCTAAGCAAGCCATTGATGTCAGAAATAAGAAGCTTTTAGGCATTTTTGAGTGGGTTTTGACATATATGTATAGTCTTCTCCTCACAATTTGCCCCAGCAGCCTGCTGGGCTAAGCAAGGAGAATCAAAGTGTGCAATCTCTTACCATTCCCTATCCAGTCACAGCAGGTTGTGTGTCAGGAGGACAGGGTGCATTAGTTTCTCTTGAAGTTTTTGCAATTCACTAATGAGTACTTTCCAGGATTTCCTCATGTTTTCTGTTTCCCTCTCCCCTGCCCCCAGTTTAATTAAAAAGAAGTTAGGAATCTCTACTTTTGGAGGAAAAGCTTTTCTGAATAAGGTGAAGTCTACAGTTAGGCAGTCATGTGTTATCTTTTCTTTCCCATAACTTTTTCACTTGCATATGAGTAAATTAAAAGCAGAAAAGGCCCCTCTGCCTCCCCAAACTCACAGTTATGCAGACTTTCTTAGTCTTAAAAATAACTAAATAAACAGGAGGGATGTCAGTGCAAGGTGCTTGAGCTGAGAAAAGGGTTCATTTCTTTGTGGAGGAATTGTTGCACCATGCTCTGTGCAGGCAGTGTTCCTTGCCTCTAGGAGCCACTGTAGTATACAGATAAGGCTTTAGAACAGCAGCCTGAACACAAGCCTAGCAACAGTGCAGGCAGGCACATCCCATTATTGTGTTTTAATAACAAAGATAGTGTGGGGCTTATTGTGTTATCGAGTAAAATCCAATAATGACTGAAAGGGGCAAGTTAACCTCTCTGTATCCAGCAGCTGCTTGCAAAGAAATAATCTGATCACCTTTGTATTTAGCTTTCTATCCCAACTTTTTGTCATTCTTTTTACACTATCCAGTCTGTCTTCATAAAAAGTAACTGTCTTTATAGAATATCTTGTTTATGATTTACTCCCTGTGCAGGAGTTTATCTCATTTTTAAATACATTTTGAAGAACAGTCAATGTAATCAGGATTGCAAAATGTGTTTTGCTCTCATCATACAGCATAGATTGATGTCACAGAGAAGCATCCATATTTTCTTGCTGAAGTAGTTCCAAATGCCTGCTCTGTGTGTGTGTCCTCAGGAAACAGTACTGGCAGCTGAGAGCTGAGCTGGTCAGAGAAGTGACAATAGGCTGTGCACAGACACATCTCTGACTTGCCTGGCAGCCTGCAGAAGGTATTCATGGTTTGGGGAGCCCTTCCTTTTTACCTTGTATGCAGTGCTGCTTTTCCCTTTGACTGTTGTTCTCCCGATCTTCATGGGAAGAAACTGAGCTAGGCTGCCTCTACACACTTCACTTGTTGATAACACTCATTTGAAAAAGACTTTGACATCAGGCTCTCCTTGGATCACTTTCAGGAACAAGACAAACCTGATAATGACTCTTTCCTATAAACAGAATAAATCATGATGTGCCTTCATAACTACACCTTATATAACTTGCTTTCCATACCATGTTCTCAGTGATAGCATGTGTTTCTTCTGTGACAGTAATTCTCCCAGGTGGTTTTGTCCATCTGATATTTTAAAAAGACTCCTCTTTGAAATGAAATTTAGAAAATTGATTGGCTTAATTTAACACTAAAGAATTAATGTGATGAGTTTATAAAGGGTATTCTGGCCATAGTCTAGTTCAGAACCTTAGCACAAGAAGATTAAGAATAGTGGTGGTTTCATTTCAGCTTCTATTATTAAATTTTATCATTAATTTTATTATGAAGTGCATTAACTCTTCTATTTTGCATGCATAATACAGTTAGCTGAAATCTTAATTTCCTATCTGTTTCTTTTCTTATATAGGCTTTAAAGACAACTTTGTTTTTTTAAAAACCTGTTCTGGTAATTAATTTTCTTCCTTTTCAAGTAGGTTTAAATAAAATAAAGGCTTCATTTAAAGACACTAGCCTAATTTTATTTTAAAGAGATTTTTCTTTTCCTCTCCAGTTATTGGAATGTGGTGGGAACATCTTTGATGCAATCTCTATCGCAGTGAAGGCAGCTCTCTTTAACACAAGGTAAAGCACAGATCTTATTTCATGTGGGTAGAAGTGGCATGGAAAGTGGAAGAGAAACATTCTCTGTGAGCAAAACATTTTTAATGCTTAATTATTTAAATAAGTTCCCAAGGCAGCTTGCATTCAGATACAAGGCACTGATTTGCATGCAAGTGCCATGCACTAATGTTATTTTAATTCAGTTTCTAATGATCAAGTGTCATATTGCATGTTGTGCACAATCATGTATACAATATACCTTTTGTTGTAGCCAGATCCACAAAAGTAGTGTTGACCATATGGTTTTGTTGCAAGTATTTGGAGGCCTTGGTGTTGATGCCTTGTGGATTTGAAATAAGCAGTATTTACTTATATGTGATGCTCCTGAATAAGAAGCCTATTAGAAGAAGTCTATTAACGTGACTACTGATTTCTAATTAGCTCTGGTTTTCCACTTTTGATTTTGTTCTCATTAACTGTCAGCCCAGAGTTCTTTTTAAAACCAAGAGGAAAAAACTGGTCATGAGAGATTGTGGGAAAGGGAAAATTATGTGTCTTCAAAAGAACTTTGCTCCATGCATTTTAATTCAAAGAATGGAAAAACAAAATCTAGTAGAATGAATGATGCAAGTCTTCTCTGTGTGTTTTCAATAAGACTCACTACTATTTTTTCTATTGTTTTTATTTTATCTGTAGGTGAAAGGGAATGCAGAGTTTTGTAGCACCTTTGAGAAAAACAACCTAGTGAATAGCTTTGCTAAAAAACTTAAATGGCAAAAATAGCTGGTAGAGGTGCGAAACCTAGACTCCTACTAGCATAAATGTTTTAAAAGTGGATCTCAAATTGTTCTTCAGCATTAATTAGTGATCTGCTAAAGTCACTAGTGTAGTTATGTCTTATTTATTAGGGAATCAGGGCACAGTACTAGATCTGGAAAAGTACGTGCAAAAAGAAGAGGAAAATAAGCTTTTGAAGACAGGCAGTATATCAGGTTAAAAACACTATAAAAGGGATAAGGGGAGACTTAGCCATCTGAGACTAGAAATTGAATGTGTTGCTGAGAAATTTCTCATGTTAATCAAGTTCTCAGCAGTGACTTTTAACAGCAGATTGTTTTTATAACATTATGAAATACTTTTAGAAATGTAATGGCTCACAAAGGAGTTAGCAGTACAGTAAAAAAGAAGAAATGCCTGTATTTCTGTGTGTGAGTTGCCAGGATGCAAAAGTCATGTAGTTAAAACAGTTACTACCATGTGAGTTGTTTTGCAGATCCACTGCTCATACTTTATTTATAAGATAGCTAAGTCGTTTTTCTTACTTTAACCAGAAGAGAGACAATTGCATAGAAAGTAGTGAATTAAATAAATGAATAAAAGAACTTGGACAACATGGTGGAGAGTGTAATTATTTTAATGTTTCTTAGTTATTTTTATTCCTCTGACAACTGTGTCCTTTATATAATCTTTAAGCTGCAGGCAAACATTGCAAATCTTGTTGAAGTTGAGTATCATTTCAAAATGTGATACAGTATGACACTGCCTGTTGATTTTTTTACCTTTGAAAACCCTATCTTGTTAATTTGAGCAGCGAACACTAGTACAGCTCATCTCATACAAGCTCAGAAAGAGGTGAAATTCAAAGTGAAAACCTGTTGTCCTCATTCACTTTTTTCTCTCCCTTTCCCTTTGTAGCTACTGGGTTTTCTTTGGATTGACACAAGGTTGTTTAAGAGTAGCTGCCTGTTCTCCATAAAGTATTATTCTTCAAACAAGAAAAGATGTCAGTTTGAAGACTCCTTCAGATTAAGTGTTCTGAACTGTGTTTGACATGTGTCCCCTCTTTGACTCTTACTTGCTTTTCCTACTTTGTTTACAACCAAGTTTTTGTTCTGTTTTCAGATCTTTGCCAGCCTTGACTAGAGCATTGGAACAAAGAGCAGGGAGCTCAAGCTGCTGTTTTTTCTTTGAAGCTACAAAATTTTATATATTCAGATAGGCATTTGAAAACTTCAATTTAAAATCTTGCTCTAAGCATTTTTGTAATATCTGTGGACACATCTTGCTTTAGAGCTAAGTAAATCCAACATCAGAACTTCAGGAATTTTGCTCAAGACTTACGGGATTTAAATCCTTTGAATGCCTGACCTGACTTGTTCTCTCCCCTTCAGGCTTGGAACAATGACAGTAGAACTGGTTTAGGGGAAATATTTACTCCTTGCAGTTCTGTATTGTTCATTGAGTTCTAAAAACTACCATCAAGATCATATGCACAAGATAGCAGATACCAGGCTTTCTTCTTACCCATGCCTCCCAGATGGATTTATTAATGATGAAAGTAGATATTGCAAAATGTGCAGTTAGCTCTGTGACAGGACATTAAACTCAGTTCTGTGGAATGTGCCTACTTACAACTGAGGCTGCAGAAAATAGTTACAAGTTAGGCAAGTTACAAAAACAACAAAGTTTCTAACACAACAGCCTTGCAGATACCAAGGTTTTTGCTGCACAGCCTGGTAGAGGCAGAAGTGATGCCTGCTTGGAAGGGTGGGACTGCTTTTGCATTTACAAAGTCTGGGGCTGCACACAAAGAAAAGAGCACTGTTTGTTACATGACTGAGTCTTGCTGGACAGATCTCTGCCCTGATTAGTTGCAGGAATCAAAACAGAAAAATGAAAGTTGCAAAGTAAACATGTACAGCTACTTCTTAAGATAAATCTTCACAAGCTGGGAGAGGAAATTTACAGTGTTCTGGAGAAGCCTTGTGCTACATTCACTTTGCATAGTTTTTGTGTCCATATACCCCCTTTTTATGCAACTGTGATGCTTGTGTCTGATGTTTTTGCTTTTGCAGTATTTCTAATTTACACCTCTCTCATCTGTTCTTGGCCAAAAAAGCTGCTTGCAGGCATTTTTCAGATATTAATTCTGGTAACTTCTTCTTGCAGACAAACACTGCTCTGGTTTCAAAGTTATTTTAGGTTGGAGTTAAAAGTTGCTGAACCTCACAGATTTTCTTAAAATCTTGCTTTATTTTTTAAACATTACTCTGGCATGTACACCTCTTCCTTGTCTAGGCTGTTGTCCAGTGTTGTCCATTATCCTGTGTAGCTTGAGGGTTTGTCTAGATAGTGACTTTATTCCATCAACTCTACTGGAATATTTTAAACTTGAAAATAGGCTTCGATGCATTTCTAATGAGTTGAAAACATTTGGAGTTTCATTTCTGGAAGAAGTGCACATCACAATTGTTCTGCTTACTCAGAGTCTTAGTTATGGGTTGGCTCAGGCCAGTGTGCTTGTAGGGAATCTGTTGTCACTGGAGCAGGGTTAGCTGTTTTGAAGTACTTGCCACTACAACTTTTAGCCCCAAATAACTAAAATACTCTTCCAAGGATCAATGAAAATCACTTTGTGTTAGTGGGGGGAAATGTTCCTTAAATGAGTCCATATCTCCTCTTTTAAAAGAAGAGATTTGTTACAGAGGGCGTGAAGGAATGTAACCTTTAGAGTCTAGTTATAAAACACAATGCTACTGTAAAAGCACTAACATAAAACCAGATTGTGGTTACTGAAGTTAGCTGTCTTGGGACATCTTGAAATACTTTGTTTTCAAGTGCAAATGTGGGAAAGAGAGAGTAGTGTGGGTGAGCTCTGTGTGTGTTTTACTCGCCAGTAATGCCAAGTCTCTCAGTCAGTACTTCATCCTAGCAGGCACCTGGATAAATGAGGGTGTATAAGATGCTGACATTCTTGGCAGCTTGAGATACCATCTTCTACTAAATTATTTTAAATTACTTTATTCACTATGCTAAAGGAAACTGCCTTAAATCATCCCATAAAACCTCCGTTAGATGGCTATCACAAATACAATGTATGTGCAACTGATAAGGAGCCTGTCTAGCTCATTTGTTAGAGAGATCATCATTCACAGCTGAGAAGAAAGCATTTCTTGGATTTCTTCCTGGGTTTTCATCACTGCTTCCTCCTGATGTCTGTATATCTGTCCTTAGAACAGTAGAGTATCTTGCCAATCTTCTAATCTTGTTAGAGAAAGGATTTTACTAAATGTCACCTTTTCTCTTCACCCCAAATCTCTTTAGCTGGTGCTATTCTTTCCTGAACAGCTTTACTACTTGTATTTGCTACTGATGTCACACCTTTGCCAAGCAATGCAACTGATGTAATGCTGACAGCTTTGCTGTTGTCTGCAAGGTTGGGAACCACAGAACAAAAGGATTCAGTCTCGGTAATTTGTCTCCTGTACATCTATGACATTCTGGTACATACAAATTGTTCAGAACTGATTTGTGTAAGTTCCAAACTAATTTCTCCCCACGCGTAATGTAAAGAACAGCTCAGATTTTAACTGTTTGAGTGATGTAAATATGATGATCTTATCTTAAATATCTTCCCACTTACTGTGTTTTCTTTGTAGTCTCAGGGAGTGAGACTTTGTTAATACTTTGATCACATTCTGTAATGTGATCTACTAAACATTTTGCCTCATTTAGAAGAACAGCAACTTCCTGGAGTTGTGACTGTATAACAGCTGTGTTTGTTATGTGTTCTGGCAATGACTCTGCACCTTTTGTTTCCACAGAATACCCAAAGTGCGTGTTCTGGAGGATGAAGAAGGCACCAAAGAGATTGAGCTGTCTGATGACCCTTATGATTGTATTCGACTCAACATAGATGAGGTGCCCTGTGTTGTCACACTAAGCAAAGTAAGCCTGACAAATTTCTGCTTTCTGCCTAGAGACTCCAGTTCCTGTTAATTTCACCTGCCATTTATTTTTTTTCACTAGATATAAAATTAGATTTACAGAAATGGTCTGTGTCCTCTATGTATATATTTGTTTGTCTTTGGCCTCCTAATTAAGGATTTTTACTGAATAACAGAGTTCTTTGCACCTGTGACTTGTAGATTTCTACTTGATGCATTCTTAAAATGCATCTTCTTTCATGCAGAGGAGTTTTAATTATTTTTCATCTGCTCCTTGCTTAAGATCCAGACCAGCAGATATGTCAGTATGTTAAAACCAGAGCCACTGTGTTCAGGAGTGCAGGCTGTGTGATCTGCCTGGAGTTACATGCTGATTATTTGCTACTGAGGACAGCACTCCATTTTTATGGGTGCAATACAATCCCTTTCCATTCAAACAGATTTTTGTCTTCCATATATAACACACGGCTAACATAGTTGATTTTATCAGTACTGCATTTTCCATTCCAAGTGTTAGTGATTGGCTTAGCTACCTGAAAATTTGGTTGGCATTTCTTCTAAGCAAACTGCATAAATAGTAGAGGGGCCATTGCTGAGATAAGGACTCATCTGAGTCTTGGGATGTATAATTTTCAGGTAAAGGGGAGCAAAGTCTATGCTTAGAGTTGCAGGGAAAGGTGAATATGGAGTTTCATACAGATGAAAGGATGGTGGAAAGGAAAATAGTATGAAATAGTGACATACTTATCTCACCTCTGTTGTTTATGTACCATGGGGTCAGAGGCTGTTTAAATCATGTGCTTTTAAGTCAGTCTCTGACTATTTCCAAAGGCCACGTGATTTTAGGATTGGAGGTTGTAGATAAGTAGCAAAGCCACCACTCACAGTTTGATTTCTCAATGGGGGAGCTTTGAGGACTGCAAACTAATGCATTGTTTTGTCACTAACTTGCAGATTGGATATAGGCACGTGGTGGATGCTACCCTTCAGGAAGAAGCCTGTTCTTTGGCAAGCCTGCTTATTTCAGTGACCAGTAAAGGTGCCATCACTTCTATGAAGAAGGTGGGGAAAGGTAGCCTGGATCCTGAGAGTATTTTTGAAATGATGGAGGTAAGGAGTGTTGAGCAGTTGACTCTTGGATGATACTGGATGAGCTGGAGCTTGGGTGTACAGAAAGCTTCAGTAAGGGCTTTTAGAGCAGACACAGTGGTGCTTTGATTTGGTGCACGAGGGACTTTGTGAAGGATACAGACATTTGCTTTGAAACAGATTCTAATGTGAGTGGACACTGTCTAAAACTTGTAGATGCCTGAAATGTGTGCTACTCACATTTGTTTCAGGCAAGTACTTCACAGCTGTAAGACAGTAAAGCTTAAGCTGAGAAACTCAGAGTATTTTTAAGGAACATGTTCCCTCTTTTACTGTGCCTGTTAAAAACTGAAAGATCAAAAGTTCTAACATGGTAATGTCCCTGTAAGAATAGAGATGGTGTTTGGAATTGGTGGTTCATGGTGTTCTAGCACAACACATTTGCTTTATGATAAATGTACTGTTCTCATTTTGCTGTTGCTTTTCTTTGCTTCCTTACTGAGTTTACAATCTGTCCCTACTTCATAAAAATACTAGTATCTGGATATTGTCCACATTCATCTAAGATCCATTTTAAACCCTTCAGGCTCTTCTTAAATCTGTTCTCCAGTGTAAATTCTCATGCCTGAGTTTGGCCTTGAGCATGAGACAGAAATGGGTTTTGAACTTGAAAGTCAGAATGAAAATTAGATCCTTCAAGCCGGCTCCGTTTCCTAGAGACACAGGGCAAATTTTTGCATGGCTCTAGTGAGGAATGCTGAAGTTGGAGCCAAGTTCGACAACAGATTGTCTCAAGAGGGAATTACTGAGTATATGGCACTTGACTGCATCATGATGTCAATCCAGAGTGCTAATCCAGTGGTACCAGCAGGCTTTTTATTTGCGTTCCAACATGCCTTTCATCCCCCTTACCTGGGTAGAGACGTGTTATATCTAAGTCCTCTGCAGGATGAGAGATAAGGCTGATCACAAAAAAAACCCAAGATGTTTTCTGTAAGGTCAGAGATTATCTGTTTGGTTCTGCCTTAAACTCAACATCCTGAGCAGGATATCAGGAAAAACAAAAGGGCCTGAGAATGCCCAGTGGAGGAGCTGAGTAACCTATGTCTGACACCTCTATTCCCAAATGATTTCGCTTCAGGTCAGAGGATGTTTGATTTTTCCTCACTGGTAGAGAACAGACATTCTAGGACATATCTCTTAGGAAGGGAGTTTCATGGGAAAGTTTTGGGAAGCTGCCAAAAGCATTAGGCTTTTTTTTTTTTTTTTTTTTTTTGCCACTAGAGAGGCAAGCAGGAATATGATGGCAACAGTGTTGGGTTAAAACCAAAGCTCTGCGCAGTTCCCACTCACTTTGTCCTGGGGTGAGCAATGTTGTCCTACATTTGAGAAGAGGAACGTGTATCAGCCCTCTTGACTCTAGACTGCTGCAGTGATCTTTGTCCCAGTGCAGAACAGTTCTTGTGCCCCCCCATTTATGTAGCTTTACTCATGGTGTCTAGTATTGACAGCTACCGTGCTGCATCAAAGCTCTTCCCAAATTTCCTTTGCAGTATTTCTTTGCAGTATTTGGCCATATTCTGGCACCTGGCCCTTCAATTAAAAATGTAGCTTATTTTCAAGTTCGTGCATGGTTTCAGTATTGTCACCAGGAAGTGGAACAAGAGTTTTGTGTCAGCTGTATGGCAGGCCTAGGCTTCGCTGCATGGATCAGGAGCCAGTCAACTCATTTTAATATAATCTGCCTTTGGCTCTTTAGGGATGAGTGGTCTTATTATTTCTGTTTGCAGGCAGTATTTCAGGTCATTTAGAGAGACCCTGGGAAAGTTCCAATGAGTATCACTGCCTTAAGATCTTTATTTCACCACTGCCCAATGTTTCCCTGCCCTGTAGCTTGCACAGTACACTTGGGCAGGTGGGACAAGTAGAGGTCACTGCTGGAGCTAATCCTGTTGGGTTTTCACTACTGGAGTTTATTTCTGTAAAGAAAACGTTATTTTAACTCCTCTACGGTCCTTGACCAGGACAGAATTACACACCATATGAAGGCCCTGCCCACAGAGTGATTTGATGGTGCAGCCAGTTTGCATTTTGGGCTTCTCTGGCCACAGGACAGGGTGTTCAGCTGGCCTAAATTCACTCTGTTGATTCTGAACACATTTAGAAGAGTCTACTGAACTTTCTGTTAGTAGCCTGCTTTGCTGGTCAGATGTCTCTTGTTCTCTGGCAGCTAGAACTTCTCTGCTTCATGCTCTGTGTGCTGGCTAATTTGAATGTATGCTTGTGGCTGATGTGAATCTAATTTGTATTCCTGGGTGATCCAGCGATGTGCAGACCTGGTATTAACGATTGTGGAATGCTTCTCTGATGAATGAGAGCACTGACTTTGTGTGTATGTTTTTCCAAAACTTAATCAAGTTAAAATGAAACTTTCACCATCATTATTTTTCTAAATTAAAAGCATATTTTATGATACCAGCTGGTGCATATGAATCATCAAAGGGAAAATATTTGTCAAAAGGAAGTTTTCCATAAGAGTTGTCTTCCTGTAAATAAACATATGTCTCAGGTTTGTTTTACTTTCTTTGCTTTGCAGACAGGACAAAGAGTAGGCAAGTCACTTCACATAGCCCTTCAGAAGATTTTGGATGAAGAAGAGAATCTGGGGACTTCACGACCAAAAGTTGGATTTCTAGGATGAGTTTTTATTAAATGTTCACAACTGTTTTTAATTGATTTTGCAATCTTGTGAGTTTGTATATAAAGAAAACGTTATTTTTTTGTTCCGGTAGAGTCATCCTCCTGGCTAAGAGGCTTTCAGAATGTTTCTAACCATAAAGAAAGCTACAGTTAAATGCAAATAAGCAAATTTGAGGTGTTTTCTATATGGGTAACTGCTGGCACCCAGGAAGTGCAGCAGCAGCAGTTGATGCTGTTGCCTGGGAAGTGCTTGAGTCTGTTTTCCAGAGTGACTGGTGTACTTTCTACTCAATTCTGTTTGCACATGTTTCACTTCTGTAAACCAGCTGCTGTGTTCTAGAATGCATATGGGGTTGTCTTCAGCACAGCACAAATGAGAGCAGCACTAGGTGGAAATCTTCCTTCAAATTACCTTACTATTCTTTGAATAAAACATGGTTAGATTTTACAAAAAATACAACATGGTCTCAAGTTCCCAATTCATATTTTAAACCAAGATTTTCTACAACTACCTCACAAGGAGAAGCAGGGGGGCAGGCACTGAACTATTCTCTTAGGTGACCAGTTACAGGACTTGAGGGAAGAGCCTGAAGCTGTCTCAGGGAAGGTTTGGGTTGGATATCAGGAAAAGGTTCCTCACCCAGAGGATGCCTGGGCACTGGAACAGCCTCTCCCAGGAAGCAGTCATAGCACCAAGTCTGACAAGAGTTCAAGAGGTGTTGGGACAATGCTCTCAGACAGATGGTGTGACTCTTGGTGTCCTGTACAGGAGTTGAGTGTTGATGATCCCAGTGAGTTACTTCCAACTCAGGATATGGTTTGACAACCCTGCTCCCTAGAGCTCCACCTATCCCTTTTGCCAACAGGTGCAATAGTAACACAGCCAAAACATCTCACTGTGGCTAAGGAGAAGGGACATGACCAAGGGAAATGGAAAACTAAGTTGATCTTTAAGAATTTGATAATTCAGCTGGAAAACCATAGTGGCTGTCAATAATGATCCTTCACAGAGAAAAGCAGAGGATTAGAGATAAGTCATGGATACAAGTTGTATCACCAGGTGTTGAAAGCAGTGGAGTGGATTCCCTCCCTACATCAACTGGATGGCCAGCAAAGAATAAGAGGTATTTATTTGGCTTGATAGGAAGAGACAACAGATAGAAAAAGTCAAAGGAAGAAGTTGATTTTTAAGAAGCTAGTACTTCATCTGCAAGTATTAAGGATTGTTTTGAACAAACTTTATGGCAGAATTTACTACAATAATCCAGGAGTTATTTAGCTGTTACACAAGCAACATTTTCTGACTTTTCTGTTTCAATTTTATAATATCAGATTAAGAATATTCTCTTGACTGTAACATGTTTGGTGGGGAAAAGGGAAGGAAGGGTTTTGCTGAAGGAAAGCTGTAGATACAGGACAGAACCTATTATAACTCAAACTAAAATAATGATCACATTAAGGTTCCCAAACCTCTTCAGTCCTTTTGCTAGAGCTCATACACATAGTTATTCAAGGTACTGTGTATTTCAGGTATGTGCAGTTACTGCTATAACAAACAGTGTAACAAGCAGACAGGTTGTTAAAAAAAAGGTCCCCCAAAATTTGCCCAAGGTTCATATTTTGAACGGTTGGGATGTTTTCAGTCCTTTGAGTAATGGTTTAGGTAGGTTGTAACATTGCTACACAGTAGTAGAGCCAAGAAGTGACAATGAGTACACATATTGTCTTTTATCACTTCAGCAGAGTTATTCTGTGTGAGGCAAACGCTAACCTGACATCAGCTTTACAGTAGCTGTGATCCACTCGTTGCCATGCAAAGCTGCTTGTAAAAACATAGAAAGAAAGAAAACTGAAGGGATAAAAAACCTTTAAAGTACCTTACACTTAGCACCGGCAGTTTTTTGATCATTTATTATTTAATGTTTCAGAAAATGGTTAATGTAAATAAGACTGCAAGTCTTGAACCTCAGCCATTCTCTGAATGTTTTATTCCAGATTTGTGATTGGAGGCCAAAAAGCTGCCCTGAGTTACACTTGGGGTGAATTTTGTAATATGAATAGTGTATTTCTACAAAGCTTTCCAGCTGAAGGATGTCCAAGCATTTTGCAAGTTACATCACTTAAGATGCTTCTTGTCCCCTCTCCAGATCCTTTTAATTTTAAATATATTTTTATGAGAGCTGGAGGTGGTGGTGGGAAAAGAAACATCACTGTGTTTCAAGTGTGTGAACTGACGCCTCTGTAGAGGGGAGTACATGTGCACTCCCTCCCCAGTTCTTAATAAGGATAGCAAATATTTAGCCCTCTGAGATCCAGGCTGTGTGTTCAAGAGAGAGAGACTTGGTTCCAAGCACTTCCTCAAAGCAACACAGTAAATGAACGTGGTGCCAGCGTCTGCAGTGCCTCCCCTACGTGTGTGTCCTCCCCCTGCTCTGTAGCTGGGTGTGCAGGCACAGAGCAAATTCGGGGTCCCAAGGCATTCAGTTCCTTCTGTGTCACTGCTCCCCATCTGTTGGCATGGAAAAACAGTGGTGTGGAGAGTGACCCCAGTTCAGATGGGGTCTGCTTCAACTGCTGGGATATAAATAATGAGCCCAGCCAAAAGTATTACTGAGCTGCTAGCTGGTCTCAGCTGCCCCTGGAGGTTTGTTGCTACCAGTTCGTGTCCCAAATGGGTAAACAAAGCTCTGACAGGGGTAAAAGGTCCTACAGCCCTCCCAGCTGATACAGTATCTGCCAAGAAATCTGTGAGACTGTGGTTCTCAGGCATGCTAAGGGCTAATTTCTATTTTCTTAGCTCCCTTTAACCCCTCCCTTCTCTTCCAAACAAAAATAGCAGAATTTTAATAGAGATTTAAACTCAGAATGCTCCTGTTCCCATCTGGGCTGGTGGAAAGTTCCATGTGTTGCTGTGCAGATACTGCCACGTTTTCATTGACTTGAGTCCAGTAGAACTAAGAGGAAACATCTGTGGAGTGGGATAGCTCTGTGTTTGTCCCAGCAATTAATTGCTTCTGCTGGGAGTGTCAAGAGGCTGAAAGCTGTGTACTAGAGATGAGGAGTCTAGAAACTCCTGCTAGGCTTCTACTCATGTTGCCTAGAAAGCACACACCTGCAATTTACCTGTTTCACAGGGACAGCATTCCCCTTGAAGCAGAAGATGGCTAGGTTGTAGGTCAGTGGACCTGGCAAATTTACCAAGCCCAGGCATCCTGTCAGCCCATGTTTTACAACTACAGTTCAACACTTTGTGATTGTGAAGTTTGATAATTGTGTAGTTTGGGGAGAAGAGGAGAGCTCATTCTGCCCTGTGGAGGCAGTGGGGAGGAGCATATCTGTGCCACTTGCAGTCAGGCTTTAAATGAAGCCTTCCTTAGCACAGCCTGGTATAAAGACGAATTGGTGTGAGCCAGGGCTTGCTCATGGCTTCTGTGAGACTGGAATGTGCAAGTCTGTCTTCAAGGGATTTTGCACCTTGATTTGACATAGACAGTAGGGTGTTTCTGCATTTGCTTTGTAAACAGCTGTTACCTGAGGCTTACTCACTTCTGCTAGGGCTGCTCCAGCTTTTCTTTTGGACTGCAGCAGATGCCACTGTCCTCCTCAGCAGCAGGGTGTTCTCCAGTCCTGTTGTGGCACTGGTTTACTTTTCCTGTGGTCAGTGGCCACTGGCACCCAGAGAGTGGAAGAAGCAAAGCCATGACCTAAGTGCTCCAGTCCTGACCCCAGAGCCTTGTTCTCCCTGTTCCTGTAACACGTGGGAGAAAGGTGCAAGAGCAGGTCTGCAACTGGTACTGAATCTCTCCAGCCATCAGCCTCTCTGTGATTTCTCACTGCTTCCCAACCTCTTGTCTCCCTAGTGCACTCCTGTCCCATTGCACTCCCTGCCAATGCAAGGCAGCTTTTCCTTCTAAGGCAAAATGTGGCTGCTCCTGTTAGCTGTGCTCACAGAGGCTTCTTTTCCTTTGTCAAAGTCCCAGACTTGCAGTGATAGTGCTCAACCACAGCACGGCACTTTGGTATGGGTCTCCCCACAGAGAAACTGCAGTGCCTTGGATCTACACTTCTAGCTATATTCTTGGAGCTGCATTTCTAGCTATCCAGGAACAAAAATGTTTTTGCTGTTGCTGCAAAACATCATTAGAATCTCAAACATGCTGCTAATGACTCCCTGGTGATGGTTTAAACCTCCATTTCATTGACTGGAACATTTTTTAATAAAGCTGTGGTTATCTCTTGGGCTCTGTGAACGTCTCTGTTGCTATCCTGATATTTAGGTAAGATGAGCAGAACAGGCATGGCTGAGTTTTCATGTCACCATTTGTTGATGAGATTTGTTTTCCTTTATTTAAAGAGAGATCATCATAGTTTCTGCAGCCCCTCAGCTTGTACCTTCAGAGAGCTAAGAAGAATTTTCAGGCCCTGTCTGATTTCTTCCACCCAGCTGGCTGTGGCAGGGACCACAGCCAAGCCAATATGCTCAGGCATTGGAGGTACTAGGAACCTCCAGCCTGCAGACCCTCCTTTCCAGAGGAGCTCTTTCACTGCCCCTTCTCTCTGTGTTTTGGCAGATGGTAAGTTTGACTATTTCCACAGCTGGGAACCTGTGGATTGAAAAGTCGTGATTTAAGTGATTTCTTCCCTTCAGCAAAGGACGAACTTTAACATAATGAGGCTTTTCAAAACCATGGATTGCTTTCTTTCTGCTGTCTGATCATGCAAACTTCTCTCTAAATTCAAAAAATTAAAGAATTCGTGAAGTTGAAGTAGAAATTCTCTCATAATCCAGAATTCTGCATCCACAGCAATATGAAAGCAAACTAATGCTCAAAAGTGAGGACAACATGAAATAAGAGCCTAAGCTGACAGACCTGCTGTCTACTTGCCAGTCCAAAAATACTGACTGTCAAGTTCAGTGGTGACCTCACTTGAACTGATGCTGTGACAGGAAGTGGACCTAGACAGTTAGGAATTCCTCCAGAGTTTTGTTGTTAAATTTAGACACTTCACTACTTCACTAGTTTTCCTTTGGCTGTTTGGACTTTGTGATCTGGGTGATGGGCAGACATAGAGCAGTGAAGACAGACAGATTACCTCTAGCCTACAGGAGGTACAGTCTCCCAACAAAAGGGAGTGTGAGTCCTTTGGTGTAGCTCCTTTGCAATCAGAAGGATTTTAAACAGCTGATACTCCTTGAACTCAAGTGCCCCACATTTGCATCTGATATAAAGCCCAAGGATCTGCTGTAGAATGGATCCTTCTGTCCTGTAGCCCTTGGTGTACGTGGGGTAGGGATGTGAGCTGTGCTTGACATGGGATATGATGGGAAGGTTCCCTCTTTAGGCTCAGAGCCAGTTTCCTAAAGTTGATGCTGGGGATAACATTTTGGCAAACTCCTTGGTTTTCCCCATCATTGTCCTTATGAAAACCGCCCTTTCCTGAACTGTTATTGCATTTCTTCTTGATTGGTCTCCAAAACAATGATCCATAGATTTGGCTCTCACCATTTTAACCTGTTCCAATGTTTATGCTGGTGGAAATCAGGAACTATGCCAGCACAAGTTCAGGCAGCGGCTAATGAATATCAGAGATTTTCTTGTGCTAGCCCCACTTCCTCACAGAGTGTTACTTTCCACTGCTGTTTCTCTCCTGTTCCCCACTGATATATAGATCCTACCCTTGCAGAGTGGATGTCACCAAATCACAGAATATTCCAAGCTGGAAAGGACCCACAAGGATCATCAAGTCTGGCTCTTAAGTGAATGGCCTGTACAGGGACTGAGCTCTCAAGCCTGGCAATTTTAGCACCAGGCTCTAATGAGGCTAATCTAAAGGGAGCAGAGGTGTGGATCCCAGTGTGCTGCCCCAGCCATGGATCCAGCCCCCAAGCTGCAGGGACCCGCAAGTAAAGATGCTTTTGGGCCTTCCCTTTGCTTTCCTGCTGTCAGTGCTGGCAGGGGAGGCAGGAGCCTTCCCAGAGAAGGAGAAGCTTCAGGCAAAGAGCTGACATCATTCAGCATTGGGGTGGCCTAACTTTGAACTGGTGACTTAGCCCTGAAAGATCAGGTCTGGTAATTGCTGATCTCGATAATAACCGTGTGAATACTGTTATCCAGTCCCTTGCACTTTCCAGCCATTGTGCAGCAGCACTGCCTCATTTCTTGGCTTGGCCATACCTGCTCTTTTCCTAGGAGCCAAAGCAAAATAGCCTCTGATCTCGCTGCCCATTTCCTTGCCTAGCTGGGCACGAAATCATAGGTCTGCATTGCTGCCAGGAGCATCCAGCTTCCTTTCATGGGCTTATTCCAACTACTGTTTTGCTAACTGAAAGCCTTCCAAATTCAGCATCCCAGCCTACTTACCAGGTTTCCCAAAGCCACGTAAACTTTTCTGTCTGCTTCCCTGCGGCCCTGGAATGGTTTCCATAAGCACAGGTTCTTCTGCTCTCTTTTTTTCATCTCAAACCAGTTCCCTTGCAATTAACAGGAGCTGCTCTGTCTCTAACCAAGAGACCGGGCTTCAAACCAGGGACTGAAGTGCTTTCCCTGGGAAGTAAAATCCATAATTGCACAGCTGTTAAAAATCATGGACAAAACCTTGGTTTCTTGGCATAATTTTAGTATTTTGCTGATGACTTCCAGTTTTATTAGTTCATCCAATAAAAAGGATTACTTCTACTCACTTCCCACACCTCTTTTACATAAGAAGTATGAATCATCGGGATCTCAAAAGCAAAGGATGACCATTGAGAGCCCAATTATTTAACTGGAACCTCTGGCTTCAGCAGGAGCTTGGGCAGGGGATGGCAGTTCCCTGAAGCATCCTCATGCTGAATCCAATGCAGCAACACTTACACTTGCTCCCATTAGCTGGATGGGACAGAGTTTGTGAGCTTTTGTAATGTCAAGGATTTTTGTTTTCAGTCTACACTGGACAGAACTGGGGCAAAGCCCCCTGTGGATAGTGTTAGAGCTGGAGACAAGTGTTTTGAGTCTACTTGTTTTAATTTTTCTCATTTTTCAAGAAAAATGATGGTGGCATCCAGCACAGGACCTGCTGGATGGTGCAGGGAGGGGTCTCTTTGGTGCAGACCTGTTCTTCAGGGACTAATGGAAAGCCACCCTGCTCTTCTTGTTTCATCTGGGCAACACTCTGGTTGGTCCCAGATTGGAAATCTGAGGTTAGGAATTGCTGTCAGACTCCACACCACAGCAATCTGTTTCATGGGCAGCAGTAAAGGGAACATTTTAGTTTTTTCTCCAGTTTGCCAGCACATGAATCAAAGTAAAGGCAGGCAAGCGTATCTGTAGCCAAGGAAAACTGGAAGATACTGAGTTACCTACCAAAAGTACTTTGTAGTTTCAAGGAAAGGAAACATGTATGTGTGTGTAGATGTCTGGCATCTCTTGGGCTCCATCCATCCCATTTGGGGATAGTCCAGGCAGGAGAACAGTAAATCCCCAAAATATGTATTTTCCAGTTTAAATTTGAGTGAGGATTGGTGCACATGATAAAGAGCAGCAAAAATCAAACTGTTCCTCCTATGCTTCAAAAGCTTGGACTGCAAGAGAGCTCTTTGTTCAGGTAGGAAGGACATCAGGGCAGGATTTTCCGTATTCAGCAGAAGTGTAAGGCAGAGTAACACCGTGGTTGCCAAACTAACTCAATGGCAACTCTTTTTCCAGTCACATCCCAGGTTATCTTGGACCTTTTATGCTCCTACAACTACAGAGGTTCACATTGTGCTGGGTGGCATCTTGTCTTAAATTATCAGAAAAGTTTTAAGGTTAATGGCTGATGTCTGGAGCACTTTGTTCTCCAAAATGCCCATACCTCCTCTCCTCCCTCTACATTAATTTCCTCTACTTGTTCAAGCTGTTGCTGTTCCTGCTCTGGGAAGGACTTATCTGCTTATGCTGCAGCTGCTGAACAATCACACCACCCAAAAATACAGGCAGTAGTGTTGGTTTAGGCTGCAGAGCTGCTCAGCACAGCCCATCTGGTCTGAGAAGTCAGGCTGGGAACCTGCAAAGGGGCTTTGGGGAGGATGGCTTTGTGGAACATCTGATCCCAAATCCCACTGGAGATCCCATGGAGAAGCAATGATAGCAGGATGACCCTACCAAAGCCACAGCGGGACTGCTTTTTAGAGGGGTAAGAGCCACCCTACACTCTGAGCAAGGAAGCGGGGTGCTCAATCCGCCCAGCCGCTCCCTCCGCCTCTGCTGGTGCCGGCGCATCCCTTACGGGCATCCCTTACAAGTATCCCTTAGGGGCATCCCTGCTGCGGGGCGGGGGACCGGCGGCCGCTCTCTGCTCCCTCGGCCGCCCAGGCGCTGTTTCACACCTCGCGGTGCTGTTGCCATCGCTGACACGCGAGATCAAACTCGTGGCGTTGTGCTAAAAAACCACAGGAAATCGTTCCAGCTAGACTCCCAACCTTTCCTTATGTTTACCTTAGCAGACTGACGGTACATTCATTCCTCTTTTTTTTTTTTTTTGGTAGGTTTTTTTTGTTTTGTTTCTTTTTAAGAAAAACAAGCAGCGTGCTGGGAGCTGCAAGCCCTGTGGGAGGTGTTCAGCCTTGGCCGGAGCCGCCTGGGCCCCCCCGGGGCCGGGAGGCTGCGCTGGCCCGGGCTCAGCGCAGGCTTTCTGGGACAGCCATTCCTGACTCCAGCCGGTGTCCGGGCGGCTGTGCGAGGGCAGAGCCGCGGCAGCTCCGCTCGGACCGGCCGGCAGCGGCATGGCGCTCCGCGGAGCCTGCCTCCTCCTCTGCCTCCTCTCCCTCGCCCAGGTCGCCGAGCAGCAGAACGGCAAAGCCCGGCAAAAGCCGGCCGCTTCCAAGAAAGGTAAGGGGCAGCGGCAGCTTCCTTGCAAGGAAGACTTGTAGGGCTTGAGGGGCTTGCTATCAGCCCACTCGTCTGGGCATTTAACAGTGCTTTAGTGAAACTTCATTAAAAAAACATCGAAAAACCTAATAAAGCGTCTTCCTCCTCCCCTCCTCCGTGGGAATGATTGTGCATCTCTTCTGTAAACTAGTGAGGGTATTGAAATGGTTTTGGTGTGTTCCTACCTTGAATAAATTTGTTGGGACAGCTTAGTCTGAATTTCAGAGGAAACACATTTTCTGTGTTCCCTCTAAGGTATATCCCAAGCTTTTCCTCTAATAAACTCTCCCTTTCTAAAAATCCCCTCACCCTTTCTCATTCATTTTTCAGAAGCAAGTGGCAGATAACAGACAATTTTGGAGATAAGGCAGAAAATACCCAAGCCATTAAGCATCAACAGGGTTCTTCATTTAAAAACCACTGGCCTCGGGTGTATTTCACACGGGACATGAGCTCTGACTATTCAGGCTTGCCAGACAGCAGTGCACACACAAAGCTGCCTGGGTTTTCTATTCCCTAGTGGGTTTGTTTCTCCTTTGCTTCTCCTGTTTTCCTCCTGTCCCATCCTTGACTCAGTGCACATTAAGTACAGAAGAAGGCAGGTGAGGTGAGGAAGCAGCAAGTGAGCTTGCCTGCCTCCCTGATGTGTCCGACTGCAGCCACGCGGGCTTGTACCACTCCTGGCAGGCACTTTGCTGCTTGGAACGAAGTGGGGAGCAAGGAAGAAGCATCCCTGGAATTCACTTGGCCAGGCTGCTGTCTACGCTCACCCAGTAGCTATTTTTTGTCAGATTCCATCCTTGAGAAATTTCTGCCTTTTCTCCCATTAGATCTTTCTATGAATTCACAAACTTAGCTGCTTATTCCACATCTTATTCTGCAAGACATGGAATAACAGAAAAAACAGTCTGACTGTTTTCCAGAGCAAAAAATACTCCCTTAGGCTCATATAAGGCGTGCATTGCACTTACTGGAGGTACCAGGAGAGAGACATTTCTTAAAGAAATCCTATTTTTCTGTGTCATTGCAACTGCTTTTGTAATCAATTAGTGACAAGAAGGTGGGAGAAAAATCCCCTCTTTGACAGGAAAATTTAAAAATTTTTGAGGGGGGAGGGGTGTCCTGAAAATCAAGCCATCTAGGCTAGCTGGTGGCAGGTTTTAGTCAGGATTTCTTTTCAGATGAGAGGTTTTTTTTTTTTTTTTTTTTTGTGGAGAAAAGGGAAAACCCCAGCAACTTGGCATTTTTTGATCAGTCCCATCTAGCCCCATAGGGGATCAGCTGCCCTGCCTTTACTGGAAGCTTTCAGTATTTCTTGGTTAATATTTTTCAGATTTTTACCAATGCCAGAGGGTAGGAAAAGAGGGGGAAAAATGCTAAAAATCCCCTATGAAGCTCCTCTTTGCCTCTACATCCAAGCCTGCCTGCCTAGCCACCACAGGGACCAGGGCTCAGACACTTCTGTTCTGAACAATGGCAGGATGGCCCCATCTCAACCTCATCCAGGCATCTATCCCTGAACTTTGCCTGGGAGGGTCAGGAAGAGCAAAGCCACTGGAGGATTGGGGTGTTTGGCTGGATTATTTTTTTTTTAATCTAAGCAACCAAACCACAAACGTTAGAAAAGAAAGCACTGGTTTAAGACAAGGTTTTAATGTTGTTTTTAAATTTTTTTCTTTTCTTTTTTTTTTTTTTTGTAATTATTGCTTACATTTGGATCTTCTTCAGAATGAAAGATGATGCTATTTCAACATGAAAAAGCTGAACCACAGTATTTAGAAAATGCTGAGACAGCACATTCACTTTGCCTGCTGTTGTGGTTTTGCCCCTCAAAGTAGCCCCAGTTATTGTTCCAAATGCAGCAGTTCAGCAAACTCTCCCTGAGCCTAAATGTCTTGGGGTGTGGATGGGATTTGCCCTTGTCAGGCAGCTCTGAAGGTCTCATCCAAAAGAATGCCCAGGGGAGGCAGGCAGTGGCATCCCTGCCTGGCGGCGTTGACACCCCATGCCTTGAGGGGTGCAGACATCCACCCAGGGGAGGTCCCCTTGATCACAGGTGGTGGGGTGCTGGGATCATGGAAGGGAGCATCTTTGCATAGCTCTCACATGTATTTCTAAGGTAACTGGAGACAGAAGTTGGAGTCTGGATGCTTAATTCAGTGGGTAGGGAGTAATTCGAGCTTCTCGCCTAATGCCACTTACTACCCAAAATTTCAGCCTATTCTTGTCTGGGTGCTCTTTCCTGAAAATGCCTGTGAACATTTACACTGCTGTAAATCCAGTGGATGTGTTCAGTCTCCTCCTTTGATCCAGGGACAGACTGCAATATGGGACCTGACTGTTCCACTTCTTCCTTTGAAGAAATGCCTGGTGTTGGAATACTGGTGGCCAGAGAGCTTTGATGACAGACATTGTGAACCAGAGCAGTAGTCATTCCTCTGGGGGACAGAAAGCTGTTCGGATCTCCAGGCAAAGCTAAGAAACATATATAAATATCCAAATTTCATACAGGAGTAGTTAAGATATTAAAATTAAGTACAGAAGAATTTATTTATTATTCGGCATATAATTAGAATTTATTTATTATTCGGCATATAATTAGAACAGGTGAGAGTTCCCATTTGCAGCTTTAAATACATTCCTGGCCAGGGTTTCATACCAACAGACTATTTTGACCCACAGTTCTGTGAGTCTCCTTTTGATGTTGCCTCTGCCCACGTTTAATCCTGCTGCTCATGGTCCTGCACAGGGACCCACTCCAGCTCCCACGGGATCACGGCTTCCATCACAGAAAACCTAGACTGTAAACAGGCTTGATCCCAAGCTTCAGGAGGTTAGCCTTGAGGCAATGACAGTGCTGAGACAAAAACCCATGGCAATAAAATAGACAACACAATGTCTGTTGATGTAGCCATGGTCCTCACTTTATAGCTGAAGGTTGAGTCAACCAGTCCTGGTTCTCTGTGAAATATCCCAGTGAATGCAGTTCTGTAGGAACATCTTGTGGCCCAGGATTTGGAAGTGAGGTATGGAAAAGGGACAGAGCTGTTAGGTAGTTATCAAGGAGACACGTCACCTTTCATGGCAGGGACCCTCAAGGTGGGAACTCGCCAGCAAACCCAGCTGGAACACCGTAAGGAGTTCTTAGAAAGACTCATTGGCAGTGTCCTGCTATGGCCTTTGGATGTTACTTAGAACATTTGTTCTGCTACAAGACAAGCTTGCATGGGAAAAAAACCCATGATAAATTAGCCATTTCCCACAAAGTGTTTTCATCAAAGGCAGCAAAATAATATCTAGTGCCTCGGTGTTAAGTGAATCCATTAAAGTTAATTGAGCAATGAGTAAAGCTGCTTAATGTTCTCCTCCTGATGTGTCTGGCTTTTCATATTCTTGGCACCATGTAATCTTGGGTTGGTGGTTTTGATCTGCACCCAGGCTGCTTCCATACTTGCCTGCCTTGGTGCCTCAGGTCCTTGCCCCTCAAGGAAGCTCCTCCTACTGCATTCATGGTCAAACTGTCCCCTTTCCTTTCACTCCAGGAGAACTACTAGATGCTTTCAAAATGAGAACTACCGGATGCATAACAGGGCCTCAATGTCTGATCTCCCACCACCTTCAAGATGTAAATGGTCCCTTTGCTCATGTCTAGGAGAAATCCAAGTACCGATTAATAGCTGGTTGGAGCTGTTGCAGAAGCAGCACACTTAGAAAGATATAGGCTTTAAGAGCCACCTCTCCAGCCCAAGAGGTGTCTTCTCACAGCAGGAGAACAGCTTTGGACAGTGTTGAGTACCTACACTGGGGGTGATGAAGGTAGAGATGGGCAGAGGCAGCTGTGGTGGTCTAAAGGATGGTGTGTTTGGTGAGCAGTGGCTGGTGGCTGGTAGTGCAGAGGCAGATCTAGTAGAGTTAGGATCTGCAGCACTTCCAGCCCCTTCCTGCTGAGCATCAGCCTGGTGAGAAAAGTGCTTTCCTACTAACCCACCAATGACAGCAGACAAGAGGTAGGTGCAGCCAGGAGTGCACACAGAGACCATCATGTGTTAGGATGTTCAAGGGAAGCCAGGAGGGTGTGCTGTGAATAGAAAGAGAGCATGTTTTGAGGAATCTGAAAAAAATAGGCCCTGTTCATCATTAGCTTCAAGTTGCCCACAAAACTTCTGTGTGTGTCAGGACTTCTGTTCAGGCAGGGGTGTCCTCCTGCATTTTGGGAGCTCAACCCCAGTGCAGCACCACTCTTGATGACTGCTCTACACATGGGTGCCAGAGACAAGCCTGCACATGCATGTGACCTCTTCCCCAGCACTGCCAACCCAAAGGTTGACCCCTGCAGCTGGAAGACGCGTGGGGTCCACAGTCTCAAAACCTGAACCAGGAAAATAAGGTTGTTACTGATAGTGGAACTAGGCTGGCAAGCAAACAGGCACTCTGATGGATGTGCAAGGGGACACAGGTGCTGACTTTGTGCATTCCTTTTGTTTATTCTCCTCTGAAGGCAAAGAAACATGGAGTTTTGATGATAGGAACAGATTTGGTTGCCTCCCTTGGGATACAACCAATATTTGTGCTCTTTCTCTGATTTCTCCAACAGATGGTGTGAGCCTCAAAATGATTGAAGACCTGAAGGCCATGATTGACAACATCTCTCAGGAGGTTGCTCTACTGAAAGAAAAGCAAGCGCTCCAGACAGGTAAAGGGCTTGTTGAAGAGCACACGACTTTTACTTTGAGAGAGGAGCTGCTCATAAAGTGGCTGCAATTGCTCCATATGTCTTGATGAGAGATGCCCAAGCACCCCAGAGCAACAAGCCCACCATGGGGAGAGAGGTTGGAGATCAAAGCAGAGTGTGGGTCTCTGCAATTCCTCTGGGCTGGTGAACCTCCTCGGGCACTTAATTCCAGGAGCTGTGCAGTGTGGGGCCCCCCTCTTTATGTGCTTCTCATCTGGATATTCCTGTGATGCTAAGCCAGATGTTCATTTTCCTTTATGAGGTGGAGGGATGGGATTTGGATTAGTCTGCACTTTAACCAAATGCAGTTTACTCTTTTGTCTGAGCCCCAGTGAAATGGCAGCCTGGTCTCTTATACACACCATGGTATTGCCCAGGGAACTGCACTGCGGGTCGGTCCTACCTCATTAAACATACACAGAGGACAGTCCCAAAATGTCCATCTTCCAGATGTGCTCCATAGTTATTCTGTGCAAACTTCACTGACATCAGGAGTAGGATTTGCAAAACATGAAGCAGAAATGAGATGAAAATGCAAATTAAGGAGATTTTTCTCCTAAAAAGAAAAGGAACACAAGCAAAATCAAGGCTTTAGTTCCAAGCTCACATACATTGAGAAGTAATTGGTTTGGATATTAATGTGTGGCTCTGATTAGGTATTGTTTGGCTACAGTACCCTGCACTCTTAAGGTTTAGAGCTTAAAGAAAAACAAAATAAATTTATATCCTTAAAACTAAAATCAGAGGCAAGTAGAAATTTCCTCTGAAGACCTCAAGCTATGCAAGCACAACGCTTCTGATCAAAGCTTATTAAAAAATATTTTTTTCATCTTTCATAATTAAGATGATTTAATTGGCACGCAGGCTTTTTCCCAAAACACTTCAACACCCGTCAATGCCCATGACAAACCATATTTCCAACAAATTCATCACAGAAGGAGTAGCACTGGCTGGGGAAGAACAAGGCCAGGGGAAGGTGCAGGAGCACCATGTTGTGCCTCTGCTCCAGCAGCAGCAGAGCCCAGAAGGGTGGCAGGGGCACCCTGAAAATCCATTTCACCCAATGATTTGCAGAGGGAGAGGGCAGATCCCCATGACTGTGTCCCACCCTGCACTTGGAATCCTGTGCTGCTAAGGGTCACTGTGCAGCCTAAGAAAGTTTGCAATTTGGCTGCTGCATTTGCTGCTGCTGCCTCTTCCTGGGCACTGTTTTAAAACCAAATTCTCTTTCTCTTTTTTATTTTGTTCGTGTGGTAACCTCTCAGTTTGCCTGAAGGGCACCAAAATTCATCTGAAATGCTTTCTGGCATTTTCGGAGACCAAGACATACCATGAGGCCAGCGAGAACTGCATCTCTCAGGGCGGCACGCTCAGCACGCCCCAGAACGGGGAGGAGAACGATGCCCTCTACGACTACATGCGCAAGAGCATCGGCTCGGAGGCCGAGATCTGGCTGGGCCTCAACGACATGGCCATGGAGAGCAAGTGGGTCGACATGACAGGCAGCCCCATCCGCTACAAGAACTGGGAGACTGAAATCACCACCCAGCCCGACGGTGGAAAGCTGGAAAATTGTGCGGCTTTGTCGGGGACAGCCAATGGCAAGTGGTTCGACAAGAGGTGCCGAGAGCAGCTGCCTTACGTCTGCCAGTTCATGATTGTGTAGTGGCGGGGCCTCCCCCCTGCTCTCCCAGCCCAGTCTCCACCCTGGGCAGCAGGATGGTGAAGCTGTAGCTGTTTGTATGCCTCCATGCCCATCTGCACACCCACACGCACGTGTTCACTCAGTAGAGTCACCCTTTGCAAAGAGAGTCGCCGAGGCTCGCTGTTGGGTTATAGAGCCCTCGAGCATTTCCTTTGGCCACATCCAGCCCTGTTTGCAGCTGCACTGCTCTTCCTAAGGCACAATTTATAGATATATATTTTTTTACGCAGGGAATTTATTAGGACAGCTCAGTTGTTCCAGCAAAGAACCAATGCAGCATTGCAGCCTGGCATACAGCTGCCTCGGCTACCTAGGGCTGTCCGGAGTGTCCTTTCCCATTTTACTGAGCTTTCTTGGGACACCAGTATAGGCAGTTTCTGCTTTCTTCTCTTGTTTTGCTTCCTCATAAGCCCTGGCAGCAATTTGTGAGAGTTCTGTGTTCCTCACAGTGTTCCAGTTCAGCCTTGTGAGGTCCTGTCTCAACGAGCAGAGGGAGCTGCTCCTACTTTGCATTGAGAGATGCAATTGGGCTTATTTGGCAGGGTACCAGGGCTCAACTAGTCAAATTACATGTATGAATGAATCAGCAAGTTACAGGCATGTTTGGTCCCCTTCTCACCAGCCTCTTCTCCCCCACTGACTTCAGTGGGGGAGCAAGACCCACTGCCAGATCCTTTGAAAAAAACTCCCATCAAAAGCTTTATTTGTGCTGCAGTATCAACGGGAAGGCAGCAAAAACTTGGAGCATAGTTAGTCAACAATATTAGTAGAAATAGATATATTACATAAATAACATAAATGTAATACTCTTAGGGAGTATGTTGCTATATAAAAATAGCTATATATTTTAAAAAAGCCCCAGGACAACTCACTACAGCAGCTTTAGGAATGACCTGATCTGTTTACATGACAGGAATCCAGATGAACTAGTCCAGTCTTTGCTGGTTCATGGCGAACATAAATCTGCTGAGCACTGTGTGTGCCAATATAGTCATGCCCAGCTGAAGGTCTGACCTCAGTGATTTTTTACTGAGAAAAGCTTTAAAGTAAAAAAGCAAAACAAAACAAAACAAAAAATAAAACAAAGCAAAAAAAAAAAAACCTACAAAAACAGCAATGGTGGGAAAGAAGAGCAGGTCACCCTGGCAGCTTAACAGAGCTTTTCTGGCTTTTGGCTAAAAAATGTCAGTGTTATTTTCAGTCCAGTGCTTAGTAATAACCCCTTCAGTTTGGGTCACACACCCTGCACGCCCAGGTTGGAGATGTCAAGACAGGATCCTGCCATGGGACAGGTATTCCAATTTTCTTCTGTGTTAAAAAGCAGCATGGTGGTAGGTCTTCCAAGCCATCAAGTCTGACCCAAGCTGGAAACACACACACACACAAATGCAGAGTGCACGCTTCTGAGGTTGTCACTATTGCCAAACTCTCCGCTGTTCAAATGACTATAAAATAAAAATATCTCTATAGCTTGCTGAAGGAATGGAGTTGTGTCAATGTGATTGGAGTGCTTTCTTCTATTTGTCTTTCTCTTCAGAGCAGCTCCAGGGATATATTTGAAGGCTGGAGATAACAAAGGCAGAGGGGAAAAGAAAGGAAGTGAAAGCCTCCCACCCTGTAATATGCTTTATAGGATTCTCCCCCTCCTGCCCCATTATCATCTCAGTCACATGCTATAAACAGGATACAGGCAGGGAATCCTTTTATAGGAAAATAAGATTTCTTTCATTTCCTCCCTTGCTGCTAGGAAATTTCATTCTGAAATTCAAGCTAGCCCAGAAGGAAGGTCCCTCCCTCAGCCCTGTTTGGCAGCAGTAGTGGTGCTGGGGGAGGTGGCACCTCAGGTCCCAGCATGGAGCCAGTCCTTCCCAGGCTGCCTCCCAATTCCTCTGCAATGAGCAGAGCTGCAGTGGCGCCAAGAGTCCCTCCTCCTTCACCCACTGTGGTGGTGATGACTTCTCCCTCCTCCTCCTCTCCAGCATCCCATGTAGGAGAGAAGACCATCCATGTAGAAGACAATGCCTCACACCAGTCTGTGAAGTTTCAGCTGCTGCAGGACTGCATGTGAAGTTAGGTCGCTTTTGCACAGCCCTTCAGTGAGCTTTACTTTGGACCCTGCTCCTGGTGTTTTCCAAGACTCTCTACTGTAGGCCATGATTACACCCTACAAACCAGCTTGTCTCAATATAAATCCTCTAGTTCCTTTGGCAGATGTTCCCTGCATGTTTTGAGATACACATGAAGGCAAAGCACCAATGCTGGAAGTGTTGCTGGCTTTAATCCTGACTGGTAATAAACTACAAGGTCTTAAAATACAAATGTATGGTTGGAGAAATAAACAGGGTCTTTATGGAAAGAGGAGCAGTGTGAAAGCCATGGACTCTGCAATACTGAGCTTCAGGGAAGTGGTGGGTGCTAGAGCTGGACCATCTTGGTATGGAGTGTGAATCTGAAAAACAGCCATGGAGATGGATGCCAAAGGATATTCCCAGAGAGGACGTGAAGAAGTCAGTCTGTCAAATCTAAAAAACAACAAGTCACTCTCAGCAGATTTCTTGCTCATATCTCTCTTGCTCTCTATTTTCACAAAGTTAAACTCCTGCCAGCACCATTCCTCATAGATGTTTTGCTTTTCTGAAGCTGGGAGGAGCACAGGGAAGGGTGGCTTTGCCCCTGCTGTACTTGTTGGATCCAGGATGACAAAACTGACCTTGTCATTTCAGTGCTACATTTATAAGTTTCCTGTTATTCTTACAATTTTCTTACTGTACAATATGAACTACAAATTTTCTTTGAAAAGCCAAAGAGGAGGAACTTCTAGAAGATTCGTCATCCTTGCTTACTACAGCAATGTTATTTTATGTGTTCAATCCTGTATTTTGTGGTCACAGGGAATGCCAGGATGGAGGGATTGAATGGGGGACAGCTGCTGGCTGTCTCCACAGGGAAGCTGTCCTGAGCACATGTGGTCCATCTGCTGGGGGCCAGAACAAGCATCACTTTTTGGATCTTCCATTAAATCCTTTGACATTCAAGCAAGAGTGGAACATCTGCTGTCCATGAAGTGTGGTCTCAACCAAACTTTTGCAGACTAATGGAAAGAAACCTCAGCTCTTCCCCAAGGAAAAGGAAATGTGGAAGTGATCATGTCTGAAACAATGTATTGTGATGCCTGCAATCCCTAATGAACCTCATGTTATTAAAAACAGAGGATGTTGTGTAAGACCTTGTGCCACTGGTGGCACTGCTCAGCTGCCTGTGGCTCTGTGACACAGTAGAGGAAAGATGAAACATGAAATGTACATATATTTATAAAAACAAATAATTAAAGTTACTGGGTGAGCCTACAGAAGGAGTGAGTTCCCTCAGCACTATGCCATCCACAGCTGACTTCAACAGAACTGGAACCCCACTGATGGCCCTCACCCCAGTTCTCCCTGGTCCAGAAGTTCAGGACCAGGCCTTTGAGTCCAGGAAAAGACCAAATGGTTCAGAGTGAAATGGTTAACCATAAAACAGGTAATGCTTTCTGAAGGCACTCACCACAAAGGCCAGAACAGCGCAGTATTCACACACCTCAGGAGCCAGGTTGCTTTTGGCTTCAGTCAGTGAAAGGGCTGGATAGGCAAAGGTGAGTAAAAATTAGGAATTGTGAGCCAAAAGCTTGTTTTGGGCCTTGAACACTTCTGTGGGACTTGGTAGTCCTAACAAGAAACCCAACCCCAAGCCTCTTCTCCTGGTACATGCCCCCCCAGGCTGGGTGTTACTCAGAGCAAAGGTTCTCTCCACATGATGTGCAGCCTCTCCCTGTCATCCTTTGCAAGGAACAGTCCCTCAACATCTCTGCTCCTGGCCAACACGGAGGGAACAAACTTCCCACCTCTGTGGCTGCAGAATGAGACCATTGGTAGAATGAGCCTTAAAAGGGAGGGAACTCCTCTGCCCCTGAACCACTGAGTCTTGTGATTTCTATCAGCTTTACTGTTCACTTCTGTTCCTATGTAAGCACTGAACCCCACTATCAGTCTCTCCTTTGACAAATAAAATAAAAAGCTAAATTACATTTCTCAGAAGACGCCATAGACAGGAAAGAAGCACAGATCTATGAGATTCAGCAAATGAGGCTAAACCAAAATACCCCTGGGAGCATAAATATAAACCTGGGGGGGGAGGTCACTAAACTAATGGAGAGCATAAAAATAAATTCCTTGGGGATAGATGACAGGATATCAAGCTATGGTGTACAAAACAAAACAAACAAACAAAAAAAGATGGTTTATTGCTTTTATATATAGAAGCACCCAGAGGGAGTCCAAAGGTAACAGCTGGGGACTGTTCCAAATACAGCTGAAAACAAATCACAACCATTTTAGCCGCACACCCAGCAGCCTCTCCTCTCTGTCGTGTGCTGTGCAGACAGGTCAGTGTCTGCATCACCTCCCTGTGACTCCCGTCCTGCTGCTCTGGAGCCTGGGGCCATCCAAGCTGGCAGCAGCCACAAGGCAGCCCAGTGCCTGCAGCATCCATCCAGGAAGGAAAGAGAAATCCAAGATGCTGTGCTGCCACAAGATGAGCACTGCTGCTCACAGAACGTGGCTGCTCTCACCTCAGCCCTTTTAGAAAGGTGGCCCTGAGCTTGAGGCAGAGAACACAACCCCTGAGCTGCTTGGAGAACTTGTGTCAAGAACCCATGTTTAGAAAACAGTTTGGGAAGCACAGCGGCTTGTAAAGGAAAATGCAGGAGGGGAAATAAAACCTACAGCCCCTACTGCTTTGCAGAAATGCTCCACAGACAGTTTGGTTTCCCACTGCAGTGTCAGTAACTTCTATCACACCCATTAACAAGGATCCCAAAAGTGAGGTATCTGACCTTCAATAGTTTACCCTGTTTCTATGTTTCTCAGGACTAGTGAGGACACATCTGGAGTGCCAGTTCTAGTTTGTGGGAGGGACATGGACCTAGTGGAGTGAGTGCAGGGAAATAGAATGGATTTGGGGAGCTGTTGTGTGAGCAGAGAGCAAGAGGTGAGACTGCCCAGCCTGGAGAAGAGAAGGTTCAGAGGATCTCCACTTAAATGCATGATGGGGAGGGTAGTGAAGACAGAGCCATGGGCACAAACTGAAATACAAGAAATTCTGCATAAAGAGAATCCTTTTTCTCTCTGAGGGTAGTCAGACCCTGGCACAAATTGCTGAGAGAGGCTGTGGAGCCTTTATCCTTGGACATACTCAAAGCCTGACTGGATATGTGGCCCTGTCAATGGGACCTTGCTCTGAGCAGGAGGTGCAACCTGGTGATCTCCAAAGGTCCCTATCAACTTCTGTGCAAGCACAGCTACTGAGCAAGGGGTCCTACCAGCATAACTTACTCCTCTTCTACATTTACAGGAGAAAAACAGGCATTTCAGGAGCAGACAGCTGACCTCAGACACCTGATGGACGAGCTGTCATGTAAACGCCTTCCTACAGAAAAAGGTTAGCAAGAAAGCCAATTAAATAATCCCTTGTGGGAAGTGATTTCTACACTGTAGTGCTGCCAGAGCTCTAGATACTAACTAGGTCTTGCTGCTCTGCCAAGTGTGATCAGCAGACAAGAGCTGAAACTTCATTTAGTTATTCAGCCAGAAGGAAACTGGAAGCAAACTCCACCAATTCACCAAAAAGCAATTCTAATATTTTTTTTTTTAAATATTAAATGTCCAATCCAAACATTCAGTTCAGGAGTGGATAGGTGAAGATGTGAATCAGATCAACCATAGTGAAAGATCTGCATTACTGTTAGAGCAGGACAATCCAAGGGCAGCATGAATTTCATCTGGATTCATGTGCAATGTGGACATTGCTCTGTCACTGGGAAGGCTTTGATCCAAAGCCCCTGAGTGCCAAGCCATGCTGACATGGGGGACCAGACCCCAGGAGATGGGCAATGGCACAGGTCCGACCTGCCCAAGCACCAACACACAGGTGCTGCAACACACCTTTATAAAGGTAGCTCTCACACTTTGTTCTACAATACATCAGAGCAGAAAGCCAAACCCCCAAGTGACCTTAAACCAGTCACACTTCAGGAAACACTCCAGGAATTGCTCTGATTATAAACAGGGTTGAACAATTGGTTCCATTTAAGAGAGAGGACTTGGAAGGAGCTGTGTGGGTGGGGTGCTGTGTACCTACAGTGAGAGACTGACAAGTTTTATACCCAGCCTGGAAACTGAATTTGCTTTCAAAAAAGAAGAATGGTTAGTGGGGTTTGTTCCTAAATTAAAATGTATGCACCAAAAAAGAATGCAAACACTGCAAGTAGTTGTAGTGTATTACTGGAGAAAGGTAAACACTCCTGAAAGCATAGTTCTAGGGAAAAACACACCTTACAGATAAAATACAGAGCTTGAAAATAGCCAGAAATGATCATGAACTTTGCCTTCTTTTCAACATTCAGAGGAATTGTTTGCCAGCCTATATGAGTAGTCTGTTTTTAAGCCTGATGAAACTACAGATGTGGGTAGTGTTCACAGCCAGATATAAAACCACCCCATGACTTTGATCAGGTGATGAATGTCCATTAAAGGAGAGCAGACAGCCCTGAAGGCCACACTGCAGTGAGCAAATATTCAGCCTTTGATCCATGTGCTAATGAGGGAGCTGGGATGACCCTGGAGGTCCCTAGAAAATCTTGGTCTCGAGTCTCAGGAACTGGCTGCACCAGGTGAGGCAGAGCTCAGCAGTGCGATATTGCCTTGTGGTCACCATCCTCTCACCTTCCCTGCAGGGCCAGTGGCACCACTCCTCTCCTGCTCTCCTTGCCCCTTCCCAATGCCCTGAACTCACACTTCCTTGGGAATTAAAGTTGATAGTTCCAGAGACAGGGACTTGAAGTTGCATTAAATGTGTGTATTAAAAAAGCAAGAGACATTATGGTTGTAAAGCTCTGGACCTTAAAACCAGGAAAATAAGATATACCAGAATGAGGTGGAATCACTCCAAAGGAAAAATCTCTAACCTCAGGACAAGGACTAAGTTTCAACTTAATGATTAAAATTAAAATTTATATCTGGGCCTTCAAGAGTGAAGGGATGCATTGTTCTCAGGCTTCTCATTTTTCTGGTTCAAGGTGGTAGGAAGGGGAATGTCTCTCCGTTGTTTTGCTCCTCAGTGACAGAAAGACACCAAGTCATGACCTAAAGGACAATGTGAATTGGTGGAGATGTTTCTACCACAGTCAGTGTCAGTTAAGCAAGCACAGATTTTTGGAAAGCATCTTGGAAAAAGGTCACTGGTATAGATATGATCCATTGCACTATTCATGGATTTGGGTTATTGTTCTGCACCCTTCCACCTATTTCAGTGTATAATTAGGTGTTACTTACACAAGAGGTCATTCATGTCAAGAGAAGCAGTACTTTCCAGAGTAATTTGAGTTTTTCCTACATGTATGAATGCTTTTCCAAGTACCTCTCCAGCTACTTGACATATCAACTACTTCGAGTACTGACACTTCATTCAGCACTGAAGCAGCTTTGTGGCTGTTCTGTGGCAAAACCTGAGGACCTTGCAGTAGCAAACTTCACACAGCAGCTTTACTGTATTCCAGGCAGGTTCAGGTGAGGCTAGAGTAAGAAATATATTGTAGACAGAGGTTTATAAGTATTTCACACCAACACTGAGAGAACATTCATCAAAAAAAAATCAGTTTCTGAAGACCTCTGACTTGAATTTTGTTGATTGGGAGCGTGGGGAGAAAGGGACACAAGACATGAAAATACAACAGTAGGAAAAGAACGGAGGGTGATGACAAAAATCCATCTTTCAGTGATGCTTGGAGTAGATTCATCAATGCATGGTTCAACCCCTGGAGCCTGAGCTGTTTTAGGTCCAGAAGTGCTACTTTCCCAGCCATAACCTGGGCACAGATTCCCCACAAGCTGTCTTGGGAAGCATTTTTACAGAAATTCATCAACTCCTTTCAGCTGTATTCTTTAACCCAAATGGGTGACCATAAAAAAAAACCTAAGGAGAACATGAGAGTTTGACCTGAAGAACTGACCAGGCAAATGCATAAAATTTCAGAATACATAGGTATATAGTCAATTGACCATTTTCCTAAGATGTTTGAGTAGCAAGGAAAAATATTGTCTTCTGAGATATTAGACACATACTTGAAGCCATATGCCCTGTTGGGCTGGTTTAAGATACTTAGAAATTTGTTCTTCAATAACCCAGAGAAGGGAAATTAGAGAGGAAGATTTAATTGCTTGCTGCTTTTTTTTTTTTTATTGCTCTGAAAGATCAACCTATAAAATGTTCAGCAAACAATCATACTAGAATATTTTATTAGGCCTTTGGTTACTTTTTAGGGTTTGCCTCTTGTTAAATAAACTCTCATTAACTTAAGGAAACCATGGGAAAACCTATTAACTGTTTATAAGCTTTTGAATCAGTAAAGCATTCAGCTGTGAAAGGAATTAACAAGTATCTAAACAGGTTTGATTTGGCAGAATGTAGAACAGTTTTAATTTACTATGCAAATGTGAAATCTAAAAAGATTCAAGCTGTTGAGCTAGCATCTTACTAAAATGATAATTCTTACCCAAAAACATTTATCCCTGCATTTTTCTTTAAAGCCCTTATTTCTGAGGATATCAGGAGCAGGGATATTTTTCCAATAATAGCCTAATTGATAGTTTCTGCCTCAGGGGAAGCTGCCAGTGGATGTCCTGGTCTTCAAAGTTGAAAGCTTCAAGCTGTCATGGCCCACAGTGCACATGCAGAATTTAGTATGAGCAAAACTCTACTTAGCAGCCTAAACTGCAGAGCAGTAGGGGTTTTTGTTTTCCTTTTGAAATTAACCCTGTATTACAAAACACCTCTGTGCATTTGTTTCTGGGTTACTTTTTCCAGAAGCCAGCAATTAAATAAAAGCAGCATTCTGAGAGGAAAAACACACCACTAGTTTGCTTCTCCCTTATTTTAAAAAACCACACAGCACCTTTTAAATAAAAAACATTTGCGATTATGAATTTGAAGCAAATGCTAAAACAATTTGGCTTAAGAGTCTGAAGTTCATACTCCTGAGACCAAGTGATGAATCTGATTTAAGGACAAGTTATCCTGTGCAGAAAACTAGACTTACTGATGTAATTAGCAGCTACTTTGCCACCATTAATCTCATGTATGAAGGGAGGTATCCATATGGGCTCTGTCTGCCATTTTTAGCCTTTAAGGTAAAGACCAGTATGGGATATTTCCCCCATCATGGAAAGTGGCAAAGGTGATATCACCTTCAGGCAAAACCATTCTCAGGGCTTCTGAGGAAGAGGAACACCCAAGCCTGTTACCATTTAATTTAAGGAAGTGAAAGAGAAGTTCCCTCTTGCCTCTCTCTATATCTACCTAAACTAACCCACCAGAGGATGCAGCCTCCAAAAGAAATGGCAACCAACAAAAGCAAGCAACAACTAAAAAAAAAATAAAATTTAAAATAATTTAACAAAATCAATTTAATAAATTAAATATTAAAGGAAGTATTGAATACATGCAATTTGAAATGAAAAATAAGCTTTATTTCAAAATTTTATTTAAAAATTAATACATAAACAAAAATGGGAGCACGTACTTTAGATTAAACATTTAGTTGGTTCTAAATAATACTTTCTCAAATTAAATAAACTCCAGTTAGAAAAGAATAAAATAGTTCTGTTGAAAAGATGACAGGATACTCCCAAAACATTTTATCTAATTTTCTTCCGAGAAAGCCCTTTTCAGAAAGTGAGGTCATTTTTTCTAGCTTTATATCTAAAAATAGAGCTGTGTGCTGACTGAGTGCTGCTCTGTTGAAGTATCTTTGACAGGGTGCATCATGGCAGTCTTTCTACCGCTGTGAGTGACTGCAGCAGTTGTACCAGGACAAATGCACGTGTGTGTATACAAAATGCACTCACAAATGGAGCAAGGAACAAAGCATTTCCTTGGGTCTTTGAAGATCCATCTTGCCCAGAAGCGTAAAGCCTGGTTTGTGTGCAGCAGCGTAGCAATTCTTTAAGACAAGACATGGATACAGCCCAAACCACAAAAACCACCTTTTATGTGTTAAGTGTTGCTAATTGAAACAATTTGCCATGCTTCATTTATGTCAAAGAAACTTCTGGCATGTTGTTTCAAAGTCTTTGTAAAAGGACTGTTCCTTCCTCCAGGCTGGATCAGTTCTCCATGCAGCCATCCCTCAGTTTTAAAGAAGATCACTAAGTTGGATGTAAAAAGGTATTTATAGTCAAGAAATATATCCTCCACTTTTTGTTTTTGTTTCCAGCTTCAAAGTTTTTGGGGAGGCAGATTTGCTCCCACCTTTGTGTAGATCAGTCTGCAGTTAGATACTGGCTGGTGAAGATGTGCACACGGATGAGTGAAATCCATCCAGTGTTTTGCTTTCTCCTTCCTCCCCCCAAAACATTCACAGACTTAAATGTTTTCTCTGTCACACTCACAGGTATCACAGCATAATTTCTTCAGAGTAACATGATTTTGTCCCCCAGCAGGATCAAGAAGTTGAAGTCTGTTCATCTGGTGTCGAAAATAAAAAGTACTTTCTCATTTCCTACTGGTGCTCTACAAATTTTGCTGTAATGCAACAAAATAGTAACTTGGCTTTTGATCTGTCTGGAAACATAACTAGATTATTCAGAAACAAGCTTAAAAATAAAGCAATTACTGAGTATTTTGATAGCTCAAGATGGTCCAAACCTTACAAATTCAAGCCCAAGAAGCAAGAGGTATCTTTTCAGATTTGCTGGTTTGGGCAACAAAACCCTGAACGTCTCTTTGCTCTTCAAAAGCAAATTACATTTGGGCCAGGAGTTCTGCAACTGCTGACCTCCTATGGACACCCATCTTTCAATTAACAGCTATCTAGACTTAGAAACTTTCATTTTTAGATAAAGACCACTGCCAGGGAATTACTCCAGGATGGCACAACTGCAGTAAAAATGCAAATGATAAGCACTTGCATGAAGTGGCAGATTTGGAGAAGGCCTAGGGACTGGATGATCCTTTCTATGCTTCCCAAGCCTTCCAAGAGGAGATCTCATTAAGTCTAAGATCCCTCCTCAGCAATTACTTGGATCCTCAGTAGTAAGGATTTCAAACATCATTTTCTATGTACGTTAAACTTGCCCCAAAATAAATAAATTCATAAATAATAAAAATCCCCAAAAGAGCAATCAGTATGTACTGATTCCATGAGCTTATATTTAGAACAAAATGGGCTTCATACAGTTCCATAAGGGTCACTGCTGGGCTGAACGACTGTTCATAAAATGTGCTATTATCCCTGAAAATAAATTAATTTTGAATTCAGTTTCATGTGTCAGTTGGGCATAAAGAAATTACAAATATCTCAAACCTACAGAGAAGGCACTGAACTGTTTATTTTTATATGAAATCTACAAATATTTTACAACCCTGCTCCTCAATGATCTGAACACATGCCTTTAAAAACAGTCATTAACAACCTATCACTGGCTATGCAAGAATAAGGACATGCACAGAGAGCAGTTTATTATCCCAGGAAACCAAGTTCCCTATAAACACTTTTCTATTGCCCAGGGTGATGGCATAGCTACTAACAGGCAGACACCAAAATACTTCTGCCTGAGTTCACACACACACAAAAAAAAAGGAAATACATTAGTTATTCTGGTTGGCAGTAGCATTATTATTTATTTATTTAATAATAAAAATATTAAGTCACAACTTAATGTAAAACAACTGAAATCTATGCCTGAACTCTCTTTAAACACACCAAATAAGCATAGTGAAAGTCAACCTTAGACTGGGGACATCTGTAAACTAAGGTTTATACTGCCACATGAAAAGCTGAGTTAAAACAGAACACATAAAAGTATTAGTCAATAAGAATCATACTCTTAAGGATCAAGAGGCTGTGAACAAAAGTCCAACCTCCATTATGTTTTCTTCATGTTGGTTACAAAGAACATGAACTAAAAATTTCATCTGAAGAACTGCAGAAGTTGAGCTAGAGGGATGAGAAAGCCTTGAATTTCTATTACAGACTATTCAATAAAACAGATGTGAGGAACATTAACCAGACAAATCCACAACTGGATTACTCTGATAAAACAATTTTTGGCAATTCAGTTACCTGAGAATAGCTGATACCAATATTGCAGAAATCTTTTTAAGTTCTCAAATGACATCAAAATGATCCAGTACACTTTGAAATATGTGATCCCAGTGAGTAGCCAGAGATCTAGGGGTACACATTTCTGTATTGAAAGTGATAAAAATGCGCAGGAAGATACCAGAAACAATTAAAGGCATTTTTAGCTGGCATGTCTTTTGATATATGCTACAGCAAACTGTGTCATGTATGACATTATACTGAATTGTGTAGAGGTCCAAACAGTATTAGCACACTGTTAAATACACACACTTGACCAAATAGTCAATGAGCAATGCCAGCATAGTTAACATAGGAAGAAATCCACACTTTTACTTAATGTAAACAGCAAGGTTTCTAATAAAGACATCTTAATTTTAAATATTATTATATGTTTAGCATCATTGCATGCAACACCTGTCTAAAAGTTTCATGTCAGTGTGTATCACTAGGCCAGAAACAGCCACGTTAAGGTATTTGGAGAGAAATTCCAGTCACTGAGTCTAGTGCTGCTCACAAAATTACAAATGCCCTCAGTAAAGTGCACACCTGAACAAGGCAGATGTTTGCATATAAAAGGCAACTTCATTCCCACAAGGAATTTGGCCCTTGTGTTGTCAAAGGCACAGAAACTGAGGGACATACAGCTAACTACAGCACTTAAAATGAGACCTGATTTCAAGAGATACCTTTTAGGGGCAGCTAGACAACTGACATATAAGTTGTGTCAGAAGTCAAGAACTCTTCCCACCATCATAACAACATGGTTGCTAAATGCAGACTAATACACCAAAAAAAAAAAAACAAAAACATCTAGGCTTTTCTTATGTATTCATTCTTTGCATTTCAGAGATATCAGCTGCTGTAAACAATTTTCTTTACCCTGTATTTTAAGCCTTAGTAACAAGTGAAGTAAAAAGCACTGGTAAACAGCTGAGTGACCACATCATTATTTCTTTATTGAATCCTAACTCTCACTTGAACCAAAAGTGCAAGGTATTAGTAAAATGTGAATGTCACAGGCACCTGAACAGAACCACAAATTGGTTTAGACTTTTGAAATTGTTTTTGTCAAAGAGCAAATAGTCTTTGGTGTAAGCTCACATGGTGCAATCCAAGCATAACAACATCAGCTGAAACTTCGAGAAAGTCCCTAACTTGTCTTCTGAAGGAGAAGAGCCCAAGCTCATGTGATCACACACATTTACATGCATGGAGCTCTTCCACTAAGCACAAATGGTCTTTCACTACATTCACACAACCACTGGCATGCTAAATCTGATGGATTTTCAAGCTGCAAGCGATGGAAAGGACAGTCACCTTTGGTCAGATACTAGCAGATCGCCCGGACGTGTGCAACCTGGAGCTTCCTTGAGACAGTCTGCATCTTCTAGGAGTCACCAACCAACACTGAGACAAAGAATGGTTTGTGAGAGGAGGAAATACTGGACACAACACTCTCTCCACTACTAGTGTCCAGTTTTAAGCTGGTGGTTAGGAATTAAATTTCCTGATGCCCATATAGGGGAAAGCAGAAGCACAGCTTTGGCACCTGTTTCACAACCAGTCCTGGAGATTCCTGACTGATACTGAGTTTGCTAAGTGTTCACTTTAAAACTAAAAGCTACCAACAGTTGAAGTAAAAAAAAAAAAAAAAGGAAAAAAAAACAATTTAAAACACACACCTGAAACAAAACAAGATAAAAACATATTTAAAAATAACACTCCTCTTCAGTATGTTTTTGTCTTAGGCCACTGTCCTTACACCTGTGTTTCCACAGGAAACTGTTATACCTGTCATAAAATTACTCCACTAAATCATCCCGTTCCTTGTTTTCCAGCAAGGGCACGCTTGTATCTCCCTTATCCTTTTTATTTGCATCTCCATTGTCCTCTGACTGCCCTGATTTCTGATGAGCAAACGTATAAGTGTCTTGGTCTGTGTCTGTCAGGGGCAAAGGCTCCTCCTCGGTGTTAGAAGAGCGTTTAATGTCTTTTCTAAAGGAGAATGGAGGTGGAGAAGGTGGCAAGCTACCAATGGGTCCATCAAAAGGCCGGTAGACATCAACTTCTGGAGAGAGTGAGCCATTGGACTCCTTCAATAAGTGTCCATAGACCACAGCATCATCAATAACTGCATAGACATGAGACTCATTGTTTTTCCTCCCTTTTCTGAATAAGCCTTCTCTTCCAGGCACCTGGGTGTTCACATTACTATTGTACACTCCCACCATGGGATTCTGGGTTTTCTTCTTCCTGTTACAGAGGTAAAATTGTTAACAGATCAAAAACAACACATCTGGCATGTTGGAATTCAATAATAACACCTTCACTCATCCCAACCATACAGTGTCAGGCAGTCTACCTGGATTAAAGGCTTTACTTGCAATTTTGGGAGAAATATCTTTGACATTCTTTTTTAACAGAGCAGAAAAAAACTTCATGCTATTTGGTTATCAACTGCTGCTCTGCTGACGCTGAAGTTTGCAAGATTAATTCCAATGGTCCTCCCAAGCACTTGGGCTCTGGCTGTGCACTGGACCGAGTCCCACAACATGCACTGGCATTAGTAAGACCCAGAGACCATTAGATCCTCACAAAAACATGGCTCTGTTACTGAAGACAAGACAGTGCGTCAAAATGAAAGTCAAATGAATTTTTCTTAATTATATTTTCCTGACAGACTGACCCTAAATTGGAAAGAACAAAGGCTGAACTTAAGACTTTTAAGCCTGCATTTGTAAAGTCTTTCCTGTGGGGCAGGAAAATGCACTCTTAACTGCACTAGTCACCATATTGCATAACTTCATTCCAGCTCTACAGCTTCAGGACCAACCACCTTGACAGCACTGAGCATACATGTATCAGAAAGCCCAGGCTACCAATGACTTCAGACTCTGCTCATATGAGCAATGCCATGCATGTAAGCTTTGCACAACTCACTTCTCTCCCCAAGGGCTCATCTCACAGAAAATTGCTCCCACTTGAAGTGCAAACTCCAGAAGTTGCTGGAGGGTGTGCGGATGAAAGAAAGCTCTTAGTGTATCTGCATGAGTTCACAGCTTGTTTGAACAAAGACCTGAGTGGCGTCATGCATGCAACAGCCACATTCATTGGGATTTCATGTTGCAGGGACTGCTGAGGAGGTCCAACCAACACCTGACTCACAGTACACCCGAAAGCCTGCACTTAAGGCCAAGGTAAGCAGTGCTCTGCAGATTGAAATAATGTGACTCCGGGAATGCTGCTCTTGAAGTTAGTCAATTTAGAGTAAAGAAGCATTTCCAGGGTCAACACTACTTCCACTGTGCCTTCCTCATGCTTTAGATCCTGGTTCAAAGGATATCAACACATGAAACAGAAGGCCCAGCAGCTCTCCCAAAATACCCTCTTGAACTGTTAAGTTACACATGCTGAATTATGAACTTACTTCTTCTTAACACAGCACACGGCCAGTCCAATCACTGTGAGAACTCCAGCCCCGGCCACCACAGCAAGTATGATTCCAAGGTCTGCAAACAGACAAGGAACAAGGACACTGAGCAAAAGAAGGAACACCCAGCTTTCTCCTAAAATTTGTCTGGGTTTGAACCCCTTTAAGAGTTTCTAAGCATAGCAGCTGCTGGCAGAGCAAGAGTTCCTAAGCCATGCTTGCCACAGGGCAACACAAGCCATTTCCAAGAGACTGGAGGCCAAGCAACAACAAACTCCTGCTGTTGACAGTGGAGCACAACCAAAAAACCCAACCAACCCACCCACCTCCAAGGGTTTTTGATACAGCACATGCACTGCTAAACTTACCTACAGCACCTCACACATCTCTGGCTGAATAGGCAAAGAAGAGATGAAAGCACAGAAAGAAACAGAGAAGGACTCAAAAGAAATAATATTGGCATTTCCACAGATTTCCCTCAGAACCATCTTTCCACTGAAATAGACAGGTCGTGTTGACCTGGGATTTTCTAGGACTCATAAAATTGATTAGGGAAGTCCAGGCATAAGCAAAGAAAAATGCTGCAAGTTTCAAAAAAAGCACAGATTGAAAAAAAAAATCAAAAAATTAGAAAGTGCAAATGTGAAGCAAATTTACATAAGTAAAGCCTACCCTAAAAATGCCCCCTCATCTTTTTTTTTTAAAAAACCTGTTTATATTTCAGGGAGATGAAAGAGAACAAGAAAACAGAATTTGCTGGTAGCAGTTAGGGCCCAATCTCCATTAAATGGTCAGACCTGTCCTAGGGAGGATTTCAGATGTGAACACTGAGACTAATTGAACTGCTAACATGAAGTGAGGACTACTTGAATGAATAACTTAGCATAATCAAATCCCAAGCTGTTCACTAGGTCTGTGACCCTGGAAGGCAAAAACATCACTTGATCTTATTATATATTCTGTTATCTCCATTTAAAAAAGCTAAATTAATTTTTTTTTAATGAAATCTGGTCCTACTACCTCGATCCTTGCCATTTCTTGTGTCAATTAAAGAAAACCCAGAAACACACCTCCCCCCCGCCCCATAAACCATACCACATTAAAATCCCTCCTTCCTCTCTAGCTTCTAGAAACACCAAGCTGAAACTCTTTGAAGTTTGAGGGACAGACTTTTCCAAGGCAGGAATCTCACAAACTGCCTACACCCAAGGAGAACCATCATCCATTACTGTTACCTCAAGGGAAAGCAAGGAAACAAGCAGCAAACAAACCACCACAACCTTACGGGACTCACCTATCTGCTTGTCAGCAGAAGTCACCCAGAACTGCAAGGCCAGCTGTGTCTTATCCACAGGTCTGCAGTTGGAGACGTTCACCCAGAAGCTGTGGAGCATATTTCGGGGCTGGGGCAGGAGCTCATCCTCGCGGCGCACGATCTCCTCTGCTCCCAGAGCCTCTTCCTTGATGTTGACGTAGGCACGGCCCGTCTCACAGGCAATGCCCATGCGGTCCTCGGAGAACCCAAGGCGGGCTGTTTGCTTGCTGGGCACAACGATGAACCAGGATATGGAAACGTAAGGAGGTAAACCGTGAGGCCAGTTGGGAGTCTGCAAGTAAACTTTAGCTTTTGGATTTGGACTCACAGTGAATATGCACTCATCTGTAGCAAAGGGAAAGAAGATAAGAAAACTTAGTTTTGATAATTATTGTCCTTTCCCACATCAATGTTATCACAATAAATACAGATATACCTGCAGAATTTGCCACAATCAACTATCCACTACCTAGAATATAAAGCTCCTTCTCTCTTCCCGAAATAAACCATATCACTGGTTCAGTTAAAAACTGATTCTAGAGTCTAGTCCTAGAGCCATTGCTAAATAATTGAACTCCTAATTTCTGTTTATCCATAAGTGCTTCAATAAGCCTATTGAGATATCACTGTACAACAAAGTAGTATAAAATACACTACCTTACCTTTAATATGTGGCACAAAAGACATATTCAAATCCTGAGGGATAGACTCATTGATGAATCCTTTACCAAATGTTTTTAAGGATATAGTGATATTATTCCTCATCTGAATCTTTTCAATAGATCCACCGGGACAGAATACACCAACATTCAGCTCTGTCTCTGGGGTGGCACTAACAATGCTGTAACCGTAGCTCGTGTTGCACCTCTGCTCTTGGACACGTTGCTGAAGTTTCAAGGATTGAGATGTAATTTCTATATTGATCATATCAGTGGCCAAGAGCTTCCAAATAAACGTATGCAGTCGAATTGGCAATCGGGTAATAGCCTTAGGCACTGAAAGGGAATAGATCCTCCTCTGACACCAACGAATATCCATACAGCCTGCAAAAACAAAAACAAAATCCCAAGGGCTGGGTATTTCTTGCAGATGAAATACCTGGGCACACGCAGAGTACTATCAGGTCTGCAGACCCAGATAAGCATCTACCTGGAGAAAATATCCTCTCTTAGTAATCTTTATTCAAACATGTATTGTTTGTATTTAAAGAGCTTTCCTTAGCAGGTGCAGGACACCAAAGAAACAAACACATTCACTCAAGATATACCTGCTGACTGAGACATTGCTGCAGACTAGTCAAGGTACAGATACTTCAAGTCTCTTTTCTACCTGTAGTTGAAACCATTTGGGAAAATCCTCCATCAAGGAGACATGCATGCAGAACAAGATGCACTCCTGATGGCAACCTTGGTCCTGTGTTTTCATGGGCAGATTTATGGCTCTCTGGTTCTGTTTCCGTATTTTGCAGTGACTTAGGTGACTTCTATCTCTTCTCTTCTAGGAATAGCTATGCAGTTTCTATTCGTAAAGGCAGAATGATGTACAGAACATGACCACCTCCAGATTCATTGTACCCATCTCCCAGCTGGCCAGCACCTGGTTTCTAACCTCAATCTATTTAAAGCCAAAGCAAGGGAGCAAGTTTGGCTGACCTCTGGGGAAAAACATGCAAAAGCATTCCCTAAGAAACAGCATTAAGCCACTTTTGTAGTACCTATGCCTTTTTCAGCCGTGATCCTCAGCCGGGACAAGTCCTTGCACAGAAAGGAGATCTTGTAGATGGCACCAGAGGTTAAAGTCAAGACACGGTCACAGGTGCGAGGATCCTTGCAGATCAGGCATATTGGTTCAGACATGAGGGGGGTGTGGCTGGGCCACCCTTCTGAGTGTATTGTCACAGTCACATTCTTCTCTTTCCTCAGATCGACCAAATGGGTGACATCTGCAACAAAAAACACCCTAGAGCAATTACAGCCAAGAAGCACAGTTTGAAGCAGAACTTCCTTCACCTCTTCTCACCCCGTCATATGAGCGGCTGTTACACAAAATACTTGGAACATCTGGAAGGAGAAAACAGAAGGAAAGAGGAAAAAAAATGCAAGTATAGTTCATAAAGATTGACTGTCATGTGGAAAGATAGGTTTTGGATCCATGCAACATCCTGATGCTGTTACTAAGGCACTTCTCTCTGATGCCAAAGAAAGCAAGCAGCCAAGTGGAAGTGTCCCCTGCCCATGGCAGGGCAGTTTGGAACTGGATAATCTTTAAGGTTCTTTCCAACCCAAACCATTCAATGATTCTACAAAGGACAGGGGGGAAATAGTATATACACACATACTCTATTACTACTCTTCATTTTCTGGTTTTAGCTTTAGCTACAGATCTCAAAGTCATACACAAAAGTGAATAAAATAGCTTTCTACTGTGTGGGAAATCAGGCAGACAAAAAGGCAAGTGGTCAAATGGAATTATCCAAGTCATTGGCACAACCAAGCATGTAACCATGGACTCCTACTGCAAGGTTACAACTTTTCAGAATGTTTTTTCATGCAGCAGCTAAACACAGGAAGAGTCAGATCAAGAAGTTATTGTGACTGGAAAGGGCTATATTTTCTTCTTATTTAATGACAAGTACCACAGACAGCTGTGGAATACCCAAATGTTTGGGAAGCTTTGAGAATATGCAGATAGTAATGCATTTTTAATAAGAGCAATGATGCAGATGGCAACCTGAGGGCTGAATTTGAATCTTTGATGGAACTTATATAACTACAAAATCAATCATGAAATCCTAAAAATCCCTAGAGAAACCACTGTTGTCTCTTAAATCCAAATGGTTTATTACTTGCCTTTTATTCACAGAATGACAACCTGGTTTTAATTTTTTACGTGATTATCATCTTGTCTACTGGTCATAAATATATTAAAATTCCTTTTGCTTTCCATAGAAGAAGGGAGATAAAGCTGATTAACTGAATATAATGTTTTCATTCTGTCTAGTTTCCAAGATGCAACACACAATAAATGCAAGCAAACACAATTTTGCTAACAACTATTCTGTGAGGATTTGCTGTTCATAAATGGAGCCAGGCTAGACAGACAAAGAACAAAGAATTGTAACTGTGAGATGCTATAGATCCTTTCTGGCTATGTGACTTCAAGACACAAACCTTATTCTCTCTAAAATTCCTTAGAAAGCCTCTAAGTAGCTCCTGACACAATGGCAGTCAAGTGTGGACTTTTCTTCACCTGCTCTTCTGCAGTGAGTACACCTTGATTATTAACCTTCACCTTGAACTGAGGTCAGAGCTGTAAAGTCAGAGATTAAATCACTAACTGGATGGTTCATTACCTAGACAGGCCTTTTATTTCTGTTTTTAGAGAAACACTCCAATATTACAAGTCACTGTGCTAAAGCAATCAGAATTTGAGGCTAGAAAGCAACAAAAAAATCTTTTTCTCAATGTAGAGAAAGAAATGTAAAAAACATCCAAATATGTCTTACTGACAGCTTTTGTGTTTAATGTGACTTCTTCACACTTGTTGATGTTCAACCTCTTCTAGGAAGCAAAATTAAAACTCGAAGGAAGAAAGGAAGCGAAGACGCATATTGATGCCATTAGTAATACAGAGACATTTTACACCTCTCAATTCACCAGTTAATGCCACAGACCTTGCTACCTACCACGACTGCGGGTTTCACCTTGTTAGGTGCAACTGCTCATGCAGGAAACAAAAAAACAGGTTCACACTTTAAAGAATGATCTTTATCTCATGTCTGAAAGCAAAACTGTTAACGGCATTTTTCAATTACATGATTCAGGTGCTGGAAAGGGGAAAGGAGTCTCCATTTTTAAGTTACAGTGTAAAAAATACAGCAGCACTAAATACTCCATTGCAAATTGCAAATTTCAACACTGCTGCTTGCCTTGCTGTACGGATGGCCAGTGGTACCCTGGGCAATAAAACAGGCCTCAGCATTGCTTGGCAGCCTCCTTAAACTCATAGAGGGAGCAAAGTTCAAGGAAAATAACAAAAAAGAGTATTTATCTCCCGTGTGGTGCTCAGGCCAGACATCTATAAGCGAAAGCAACAAAAGGGGCAGGCAGGTACTTACTCTCATCAACCTGTGGGTGCTGAACAACGACTTGGAAGAGCAGGCGAAGAATGCCCGGGTTCTGGGCATCCTGATCACAGCCCTGCAGGGACATGTTGAAACTGCCAGCAATATTGGCAGGCTGGCTGTCGCTCAGCTTGAACACCTCCGGGTTGCTGGGGGAGCCGGGAATGTAGTACTCCACCCTCTCCTCCTTCCTTTCGCAGTTGGAGAGGCTGTAGTTGTGGAAGAACACGCTTGCTCTCATGTTGGGAGGAATCACAAACTGCCACGTCATGAGCTCGTCTTCTGGAAAGCCCAGTGGGTAGTTAGGGGACATCAGGGTGATTGAAGACTCCCCCTTCAAAATGGATTCAATGATGGATAACCCTAAAACAGGGAGGGAATCACAACATATAAAACAAGTTCCACTTACTGAAGACACACTGGCACATCTAGCATCCCAGAAGCAGTCTTTATTTTGACAGTGAAATCACCCAATCCACCTACAGGTTAGGTTATTACGAAACACTCAGACTAAAACATATACTTAAGTTGATTCTTATGTCTTCAATTAGAGAAAAGGTAAAGAATGTATTAATACTGCATTTGCAGTTTAGCTGGTTAACCTTTCAAGCATATGGACAGACAGGCCTTTATTACTGGCAAAGGCAAGATCCTAATTCCTATTTCTACATTTGGATTTGCAAGAGCAAACAACACAACCTGATAAATGCTTCTGCTTCACTGGATTCTGGGAAACAAAAGATGCAAGCTTTTATGGGAGCATGTAGCTCTCTTTACAAAATCCTCCTAAATTTAACAAAAGCACACCAGCAAAAATCCTCAAATAGGCATAATAAAACATAAATGTGAACGGTGCAGGCTACGTAAGACACTTTATCCTTGGATGACTCTTGGCAATGTGAAGTTGGGTACATAGAAATTATGGTCCCACTCTAGGACTCCAGTGATGATGTGCAAGTGTGACGAGTGCCAGGAATTACAAAACACTCATGTTCTAGAAGCTTGAACCTGGACCAGGTTTCTTTTATAACTGATAGCAACAACACTAGAATTCAAGTGCAGAGCAAGATTTGTCATGAGATCACAAAGTAACCCACTGATTGCTGTATTATATTCCAGGTATTTCCGGAAGATTATTACACAACAGTTTATGTTATTGTGCAGGTTGAAACAGATAAATGTATTTATGCAGCCTCCTGTGCCTTCCAGGCACTGCTTCACCTTTTCCCACAGTCCTCTGCAGAGTAGAGGTATTGGTTTGAGGCTCCAGAAGTTAAAGAAACTTTTTTAAAAGAAGCCCAACTACACACTGCAACCAGCAGAAAACTCTCTGGCTCATTCTAATTATACTACCTAGTCTCACCTAGCTGAATGCACAAAAACAAGGAAGCAGGTATGTTTAAGTTTTAAGAAGTTTAAAGAGATTTAAAATTATTAATGTACTTAATCAAATACTTTGACTCCAGAAGAACACCTCTAACTAAACTAAAGATCATACAACAATAGATTCCAGAAAAGATGAAGTAGAAGGGAGTAAGGGATAGCAGCACCAAAACTGGAAGGTTGGCGGTGAAGAAAGGTTGAAATAGGTTCTGCTGCAATCTGCAGGAGGCAGCTGCATTACTCCGTACTCACGTTTTATGGAAGCCCTGTTGGCTATGTTGAAGCCTGAGGTGGTGAGAGGCAAGTGCCACGGGAGGTGCAGGGACATGACAACTCCTCCCAGCAGCTTGATGCGAGACACGGAGCCATTCCTGCAGAAAGTGCCAATGTTGACCGTGGCCTTATCAATACAGCTGTTGATGTTGTAGCTAATGGAGTCTGGGCACGTCTCTCCTGGTTCAATCTGCCTTAGCCAGGAGGTAGAAAATTTTAGTTCAAGTCCAGCTTTTGTACTTGCCTTCACGTCCCAGATATAAGTCCTGTTAAGGCGAGGTAGCCCCGGTGGGTAAAGATGAACATCTCCAAAGGGACATGGGCCTGACACACAGTCTAAATGCAGAGAGAGAAGAGCTGTGATACATTCTGGAAAGCATCACATTAAATAGGGAGTTTGATACTTCCCCTTCCTTGCTATTATCACAATTTTTAGGTTGTACTCATCTTTTTCCTCTATGTGCACTAAAAACCACTCCTGTAACATGGTCACAGGCTGTCTCCAAACAGGACTCCCAGCCCACAGAACAGACAGGATAAACCTGCTTTAGTCAGGCTGACTAAAAGGAGGGATTCATTGTCCCTAGTATTTCACCTTGTTTGCTGAAGAATTTAGAAGGTATTTAGTGAATAGGGCAGAGTCTGAATGGGCAAAGGGACAAATGCAGTGTCAAGAGAGTTGGAAATCACAGATCTACAGAATCCATTTTATCCCATGTCCCCCAGAGAGTTCCTGGCAAATCATTAGTCTTTAAATTTTTTAAATTGCCATGAACTATTTTTGTTCCCTTGGTGCCCGGATGAACAACAACAAATGCCACTGCAGCATTCTGGGGGGAACCCAGAAAACTTTCATCTGAAAAATCCAAGCAACTGATTGATACTCAAAATAAGTAACTTAATCCATGTCTAGGCTTCAGCTTAAAAGAAGAAATATCACAAGTGTATCTTGCAAATATATGAGATACAGTGAGCATTACTATCTGCATGAATCATATGAATAAAATTCCAAAACATGAAGAGAATTATCTTTGAACATCACCCCAAAAATAATGAAGATGTTACTAAAGACTGAATACCCAATGAAGTTTGGGATCTAGTTGAGAAGTAGCACATGTTCATGCCATTAAAGAGTACATACACCAGGGACAGCATTCACAGCAAAAGAAGCTTTAGTTACACTTCTGAATTTACAGTTTCTTGACTTCAATAACATTCATTAATGATAAAGAAACATGTGCAGGTCTTCAATGTTTCTGTTGTCCTTGTAGACACAACCAAGCTGTTCATCAAATATATAATATATTATTATAAGTGTTCAGAGGCTTTTGACAGGAACAAAAAGATTCTTTGATGGGTTTATAAATCATGGGAAAAGGAAAGGCAGCAAGGAATTAATGCAGCAAACTGCCTTCTAGCTGTTTCCAACACAGCCAAGTCAACATTAATTCTGCCAGCTGCCATACAGACTTCTTCGGCTTGCATAGCTGTAGCAGTCATTCAAGGTTATTGATCAGTGCTCAAAGATTTCTTACCTAAGATTATGGCAGATACCTTAATACAGCAGCAGGAAAAAAAGCACATGATTTTACTGGAGGAAAATTACTGGGGAAAAATCAAAAATCTGTATCTTACCAATATTTTTCTGAATTTCCATGATTAAATACTTCTCTGGAGTACTACAGGTGAAGGTAAAAGTTACATTCTCCCCAGGCTTTATCTTGAGTTCAGACATGACGACATTTTTCATATGGATTCGACAGTTTGGTGGAAGACTGGGTTTCAGTTTAATCGTGACTGTGGTGTTGTCCGCTTTATGAAGAGAGACTGTAAAGGAAGCTAAGAAAGAAAAAATATATAGAACAGAGGTGTTTTGTTACTAGCACATATGAGTAGCACCAGGCTCTCCACACAGCCCCACAGATGCCACAGTGTCCGAATATTAGCATCCACTTCTCAGGAGCCTCTGGTGTTGTACCAACAGAAAATGCCTCCTCTTTTCCAGCACAGACAACATAAAAATATGCTTGCTGCATATGCCCAGGAGAGGTATACAGGGAATTTGTGCACAATCTGTTCTGCTCCAATTTACCCGTACCAGTGTAATTTATTTCACATTTAAAAAGTAGCTCAGCTTTTCCTTCCAAATTTTTGTTCTCCTGATTTTTGTTTTGAGTTTGTTAGCACACAGCCTGCTTCATTTCTGAAGGCACTCATCAAGTCACGACTCAATTCAGGAAGTTTATTCAGCAGCCAAACAAAAAAAAAGAGCTTCAACTTTAATCACAGACAATGGTAACAGATGAATTTGTGGGTGTACCTCAACAATTACTGCAGCCAGATGAGGTATTCCAGCAATACCAAAAGCACATACCAACAGATATTTTTAGGTGCAGTCATGGCCCTCTCCCACCCTCCCCATCCTTCACAACTCATTCCCTTGAGGTACAGGATGTCTGTGCAGTGCCCCTCACCAGCACAGAACACATCTATGGCCTAAAACAGACCATGTATGCTTGGACACCTCCTCTCCACCTCTGCCACAACCATCATTGATTCACAGCTTTTGGGAAATACTTCACAGATTTCAACCTATCCTCAAGTACTGCCAGATGCAGGAGCAGCTCTCACAGGAAATACTGGGGCCACTGAATAAACTGCTTGTTGAATAATCTTTTATTTTATCAGTAGCAGTTTATAAAAAAAATTACTCAAATCTGTCTTCTAAAAATATACACACAATATAAGACACCAGAGAGTACTAACCGGACATTTAAGATGACTATTATTAACTTCAGTTGGATGCTTAGCAAATATTGAAGCCAGCCCCAGCTGAAATAAGTGAAGTTTGCAGTGAAGTTAACCATACCCCAGCCCCAGGTGAAAATCTGAGGACAGGACAGACAGTTTTCTGCTGCTTGTTTTCATTGCTCTCCGTTCCTTATTTTAGTGTATGGAAGACAAAATAACCAGCACAGAATCACACAGATAATGTCTACAGCACTTGGGCTTTTAGTGTATATGAGGAAAAAAAAAATCACGCATATAAAAAATAGTAAGAGATCTAGAAATAAAGGTACTCCAAGTTCGGTTCAAAAACATCTCTGCCTTGAGTGGGACATCACACAGGGCTTCCTGACAAAGCTCTGCCCATATGCCAGGTTGGGAATCCTCTTGCTCATTAACCTCAATGAGAAAAGATTTGTGCTGGCAACCCAGCAGAGCAGCGCCCTGAGGGAGCCCCTGAAGCCATTCCAATTACCAGGCAGCATGTCAGGAAGGTGTAGGAGAACAGCTGGCTCACACACATCTGTAGGATGCCCCAGGCTCTGTCCAACTGCTCAGCATCCCTGGAGTACCAGTCTGGTCCACACCAGCTGCTGCTGGTGCAGGGGTGATAAGGATGCTGATCAGATCCCAGACATGCAGGGGCTCACCTGGAGGGGTTGTGGGGAATGGGGCTGAACACACCATGGGAATCCTCGATCAGCAGAGCCCTCTAATGGCACACAGGCACACCAGAGACCCTCAACAAACATACCCAACCCAGCTCAAAGCTTCAGTCATCACAGCCGCTGAAAGCAGCTTATTGCATTTGTGACTCAATTTCACACAAAAACCATCTGTTCTATTGAAGAGAGGTTGAAAAACCTCCTAATTTTTACAGTAATCTCATGCTTTTGCAGGGTCTGACTTTCACTGCAATGCTTTGCAAAAGCCCCGGGGACCAAGCAGTCAGCATGGTCCTTCCCTGCCACTGAAACATTGTGGCTCCAGGTTTGGCAACACCAGGCATCAAAAACCTCACTGCTAGGGGGAGCAGGGCAGAATAGAGTACTCAGAGCCCATCACGTGCTTATCTGAGTTTTGCTGGTCTTGAGCAGCCTTTCTAGATTTTCCACACAATCTTGGAGTCAAAAGACTTAGTAAGTCCTTGGAACTGCCTTACCTGTTTGCCTCCAGGATCAAAGGTTTTAAATGAAAATCTCAAACACCATGAGGCTTGCCAAATTGCAGCACATATTTTTAACCACAAGTTTACCAACCCTCTAATACCATTATTGAGTATCTGCTCACTGAGTAACTTTCCTACAGCATTTAAGTGACAGGACAGTTCTCTGACCTGAGAGCCTACACTGCATTCTCCTGCCTCTTCCAATGGCTGGCACACTTTACATCTGTGTTTCTGCCTTAGAAATGCTTTTGCAGAGGTTTTCAATACGGATTTTCCTGAGGAAATAAAAAAGATGATGGTGTAGCCTGGGAAATGCCTGTACAATGACCTTCCAAGCACACAGGGCCAATTGCAGGGGCAATGTCCATGAGGTGGGGAAGAGAGTAAAGCTAAACAAGTAGTCAGTGCTGCTCTTCCTCATTCTTCAGGAGGAAGCAGTCTCTGGAAAGGAAAGCGAAACAACTGCTTCCAACTTAGCCCAGAGTTCTATATTCAATACCACTGGGTTCTTTTTGGGTTCTCTTGGGGGTTTTTTTACAACTCTTAATGCACAAAATACCTTTGACCATGATGTTCATAATGTTTAAGTCATCTAGATATGATGTTTTAATAACATAACCAAATAATTAATAACTACGGACAAAAGACATTTCCTTCTTGCACAAGGTAATTGTCATACTCATCTTGTAAGTTTATAAGTATTACTGAAAAGTCTATTTCTAACTCTATAGTCAGTTATCACTGTTCCTTTCCCCATTCCTGGGACAGCACAGCCATATGGCCAACCTGGCAGGGCAGAGACCAGGACCACCAACAGCCAGCACTCCTCCACCACATGCTGGCACATGGCTCTAATTTTTAATCATGAAGATTAAATTCAAGCATAGCCGTAAGCACCTGACTAGTTTTAAATCAAAACAAATACACACCCTAAGCCGAAACCAAAGAACAGAAATTTTCAACACTTTGAAATAAGCAAAGGGTCCTCCTACAAGGTCAAAACAAAGTATCCTCTTCCCCAGCCCCTGAAACACACAAATTCGGCTGCTTTCCCAAATTCAGAAAAAATTTTCCCCTCCTTTCCCTTCCTCTTGCTGACTTCATGACCATATAATCATTCTTCATTTGATCTCTCTGCAAAAATATCAAATATTTGTCAGGTCAGTATTGTTTTCCAGCATAGATTTATCCCACTCCTCAGCTTTCCTAAATAGAACCTGCCCAAAATTACAGAAGTGTTTTCAGCCATCAATATATATATATCATCACAGCAGCAGGCAAGAAGGATGCAGATCTATACCAAATCAGGCCAGCAAAGTTGTCTGCTAGAAGCCCACATAAGAACAGACACCTTCTATGCATAAACAAACAGCTTGCCCAGATGAAAATCCACAGATAATAATTTTGGCCAGGAAATAAGAGCATGGTGCTGTAATGCCAACAGCAGGCAGCTGCTAGGGATGTGCTAAGCTACATTAGACTCTCAAATCTAACAGGAGATGTAGAATAAAAGAATCATGTGGGAAGTATATGCAGTGATCCCAAAGCCATTAAAAATAAATGAGCAAATGGCTAAAATCCCCCTAACTACAGCCACACATGAGCAGCACGATAGAGGGGCTACTTAAAGAGCACCTTCATTGGAGAGCTTTTATAAACACGAGTGAGTCTCCTCATGACTCACAGCAGCCTGTCTTTGTCTGTGACTCCCACTGCAGGCCTTTTTATTAGAAGTACCCGTAACTGGACACATTTATTGAAAAGAAACAATTTCCACGCCTTATTGCTGCTGCACAGGGATGACACACAGGATATCCAAACCAACATGAGGAAGCATTGCCAAGCTGGATCTCGTCTCTGACTGTACCACAATGGAATCGTTCAGCTAGAAGATGTTAGAGGTAAAGCCTGCAGTCCTGAGCTGGTTCATAGCTGATGCAGACAGCTGATCTCACCCTATTCTTTTTTCCTCTAAGCAATTAAAGTTTTGCAGCCTCCCTTGGATATTTCATCAACTGCCATAATCTCAATCTACACCCTCCCTTCCACAACTGGATTTTTCTACTGCTCATCTTCATTTCAGAATGTGCCTTCGTGAGAGTTTTCTCATCACAGCATCCCTCTAATACTAGTGTAATGCCCCTCTCTGCACAAACAGCTTTTTCTTAATAGGATGATATTTCCAAACTGTTATGTTAGTGCTCAGAGCTCTTCCACTGGGGTTAGAAGCAAACTGCATAGTGTAAAACAAGTTAAATCACTCCAGAGAGTTGAGCTTAAATTTATTTACTGTGTTTGCATCTAACAAGCTAATAGTAATTTTAATATGTACATATAAATGTCAAAAGGACATTTTTCCTGTACAAGAGGGAGTGCAATGTAGAAGACAGCTGGCAAATAGTCAGGGCAGTAGCACTCACATGGAGTGTGTGTACGTATACACGAGCAAAGGACTTGGCAGAAGAGCAATTTATTTGGCTATGTAAAGTGCCTTGCTACACAAAGCAGGAGCCAGAACAGAGTCCAACTAGTTTTGGCTTGACAGCTGCATTTTATTGCAGTAATTTACCCATAAGGATCTACGGATTGTTCCACAAGACTTGACTAGGTGGATTAAAACAATCAAAAGAGCCCCAGACAGAACAAGAAAACAAAACCTACAACAAAATCCCAAATGTTAATTTATCCCAGAAATATGTACAAAAACTGTTTGTTTGCTCATTCCAGTATAATCACGGGCTTGTTCCATGACTGCCATTTTTACCGAAACCCAGCTGGATGGGGCTGACTCAGCCACCATTCATGAGCTGGAGGAGCCGGGCTGCTGCGCAAGTTGAGTAGCAGCAACGTGCTCTGATTATGAAATACCTGTATCCAAACCCCTGCTCTGCCCCAGGGGGATCTGAACCCACAACCAACACACCTCTCCAGAGAACAGGCTGGCTCCCTGCAGGATATTGTGCCACCAGCCTGGGACAAGGATAGCACAGGGATGCTGTTTGCCTCTGGAGGCTCACTGCCTCTTCCGAGCCCCTGCAGGGATGCTGACCTGCAGGCACACTCAGAGCCTGCTGAGGTTATTCCACTACACATAATCTGCTGCAAGAGTCATGGCAAGAGGCTGGGAAGCAAGGGGTATAACACAGTAACTCAGTGTAGTGGTGCATCACCTCACCACCACACTGAATTCACACCAGTGAATTGCATCACAATTCACTGCACAGTTCACTAGAATTGGCCAAAAACACATCAAGGAATTTTTGAAAGAGTAAATGCCTCCCTGCTTTGCCAACTCAGTTGTCTTGCACCTGTCTTACTAACATCTTTGACAATTTGAGTCCAACTCTCCAGTTCAACTGCAGCAGCCAATTGCCCAAGCATCATCCACTCCTCCAGTCTCACCTGCAGTGTAATCCAGTGCCTTCACAGTCTTCAAGCCATTAACAAAGTTAGTCAGGGACACACACAGTGTTTGGACTCCTCTCATCCCCTGAACAGTGCTGTGAGCAGCAAAAGAGAGATCACAAGTACCATCACAAACTACAGCCAACTCTTCCTCATTTAAATGCAAGCTACTTTCTACATTACATGGTTATCTCCTCATATTTGGACCTGTCCTCCACCACCACACTGGACGGGATATGAGGTCCATATTTTGTGAAAGGATTACTTTCAGGGAATCAGCCAGAAAATTACAGTGATAAAATCTGCAAAGCTTGTAAACTCAGAGATAGATGCTGCAAATAGCAATTATGCCATGGTAACCACACCTCAGGATAGGGTTCCTGGGGAAGAATACCCATTCCTCAGCCAGCACAGAGCAGCCCCCTAATTATCATTGATTGTTTGAACTGATAGCCAGGATGGGGATGCAAAGCAGGCGAGAGGTAGGTATTTTCCTCCTCATCAGGGAGGAAGGGCAGACACTTCTGACAGAGTGATGTTACAAGCTGTTCCAGCACAGCTCATGGGAGAAGATGTGTCAGAACCCCAGGCCAACAAGGTTGCTTACTCAAAAGTTGATAATTCATTAATTTGTAATGCCTAACAGGAATAAAGTACCTTCAGATTTAAAATAACTGAAAAAAAAGCCCCAACAACTATACATTTCTGTACTTACACAGCTTTCTCTAGAACCTTTCTGGAAGATAATTAAGACAGTCATATAACTCATGCAATAGATTTTTTTTTTTAAATAAGCTTTTTTTCACCACAAATGGGAAAGAGACACTGTTGACTCTCAGCTGCCTTTTCCTAATGATTATTTTACAGGTATGAAGTGTCGTTGATTCTGTAGAGGTGAGATGGAGGGCTCAGCAAACCCTCTCTATGAGCTGACCACCAGCATACAATGTATAAAAGGGTCGACACATGTGTGTGCACAGTTTGAGGAGAAAATGTCACACTGGCTGGAGGAACATTGACACCACACACGTCCCTGAAGGAACCTCCCTTGATCAAAGCTATGTTTGCTTGCCCAGTTTTTTATCCCTACCTTGATTTAAGCCGGCAAGAGGACATCTCAGAGCATGTCTGAGCAGCTCTTCAGTCTTGGCTCTGGTTAACAAAGGTGTAAAAGCACATTTCGCAATCAGCGATCCCTCCCACACCAAACATCCTGTCTCAGCTCTTAGTCTCTCTCTTCTGAGGAACTCCAAATCATCTCTTTCCACTCCTCAAAGCTTGCTCTCTCCTCTGTCTCACAGCCAGGGACTCAGAAAATCCAGGATCAATTCCAAAATGCCTGCATTATCCTACCTCCCAAAATAAGAGTTTGATCTGACATCAATTAACCACACTCACTTTGTTTCCCAAGAAGGCAAAAGGCACAGCTCAAAGCAGGCTGCCCCATGGCACCCTTGTGGGTGGTTTTTAAAAGGTGTCCAATAGAATAGGCAAAATAGAGACCCTATCCCTGGTACAGGAGATAGATTTTTTTTTTTTTAATGACTTTTTCCACAGTAATGGCAGCCTGGGCACTCACAGACAGACTAGATCTTACTAACATACTTGAAATGCGTACCTACTAAACACTATGGCACAATTCTTCAGCTGAAGGTCTTCCAGGAGGTCCCACCAATACTACCCACACCAGGCAGGCTCAGCTGCAGGCAGCAACCTTGCCTCTGTCACCAGCCAGTACAGAAACTCAAGATGTTGCTCTGCTCCGGCTGTAAAAGCCAGCTGCCAGCAATGTACCAAGTGCAGCCCAGCCCACGTCCTTTCCTTCACACCCTGGTGGCACAAGCAGATGTGAAGCAAGAAGAAACTGTATGGCAACATATGCAAGATATTCAAGAAGTTGACAAATCAGGGGATGGTGACCTGGCTCTACTGGCCGAATCCTAATAAGAGAGCAGCACTAAGTCAGCAGCTGCTCTTCAGGAACTGGTTAATGCTTTGGTTCCAACAAGCCAACCCCTGCTGCAGTGGGTGTTGCCCTCGCCAGAGCTGAGGTTTGACAGAGACACCGGAGCAGCACCAGTGAGTTGGATGCTGCCCCAGAAACTGCTGGAAGTGCTTTGTTGAAGTGATATCTTTAGTTTTTCCCCTAATCAGGCAAAGATTTATAAATTACAGAAATTATTAAAGGTGCAGATTAAAAAAAAATATTTTAACAGAAGGTTACAAGAGTAGTCCAACAAAAGAGCTCATTTAGATCAAAACTGTGATCCAAGACTTTCCCCCATATTCTCTAGCTAATACATGCTTTGCTGCAGCTGAGTCTAGGAGCTCTCCAAGGACAGCAAGACCAGAAAACATCCAAAGGGAGAGCTCCAGTGGGCACCCAGGAGAGAGCAGGAGGACTTTGCTGCTGTAAGAGAACTACTGGTCAGCTCAGCTCAGAGGCACGTTCCACTCATGGCAGTGGTGAGCAGCACCCAGCTTCCCCCACAGCCCCAGGAAAAACCCAGCACCCCCACTGAGCCCACCCTGACCACAACACAAAGGGGTACAACTCCAAACATATTCACTGCTCTTCTGCCCAGCACTCGATAAGGTCATGCTTTGTCATCAGCAGTTACGAAAAGCAAATTATAATGGGATCAATACAGAGAAACTGGTGAAGAAAGAACTATTCAGCCATCATCTACACTAATCTGCAAACCTGCCATGCCTCTGTCACCCACAGCTTTAGTCAACACAGGTAAAGCCAAAAGTATCTTTACTTTGCTCTCAGCACAGGATGGTTCCTCATGCTATTTCCAATTTGAAATATTTCTGGAATGCACTAAGTGCAAAGTTGTTCAGCCTCTGCCCAAGACTGAAGGTTTGGCAATTGTGGATCACAAAGATTTCATTTAACATATGGTGATATAAATATCAATTAGGCTGGGTGACAAGGGCCACATTAATAACTGAACCCCAGAAACATTTATTTGTGAAAATACTGCTGCTGCTATTACATATTTCAAGAAATCAGATTATTTTTCAGTAGTTTTCTCCTACTATTTTTTTTTCTATTCCAACATTATTTGTAGATAAGTTAATTTATATAAGCAATTAACAAGCCTGAGTACAACTGAACCAAATGACATTGGATATCAGGCAGGGGAAAGGTACTTCCCTTATTTCAAACAGCAAGCCCTGATTTCTGTCTAGAAACTCTCATTACAGCATAGTAGGACAATGCACAAAATTGTAATAAAAATGAGAGGAGGACAACCTTCTAGCTAACAAAAAACTTCCTCCAGGTCCATGGTGGTACTCTGGACATGAGATTCATCAGCCTCCAATCCTCTCACCTTGTTTCTCCCTCGACTAGTCCCTTGCCTTGAGTCAGTGCCAAGAAATAATCCTTTTCAGCATGCTTTCCCCTAATTATTTTTTGGCTGATGAGCCACCACATCAAGTGACAACCCCAGGCACAAAAAAAAAAATGCAAGCCACCTAAGGAGCCAGACTCAGGAGCTGGCTTACCACATCCCACTTTTTCTCTCCTGAGCCACTTTGTAGCTAAGTGGCTGCTGTTTGTTGGTGCTTCCAGTTTTATGTATGAGTAAGCCCAGGACCAAGAGTGCAGCTCTTGGAGGAACTTCATTCACACAACTCCAGAGACAACAACCTTACTGAGGATGTCTAGGGGGGAGGCATTCAAATTGGTGGTTATTTGTGCTGCTATGGACAGTAAATTCAGCTCAGTGTATCAATCTTCAAATATTTTCACATTCCCACCACCTCACACACTCAAGCCTTCCCATCACGTCTACATCCCTTCAGACTTATAGACACATGAAAAACACAGACAACACTCACCTCTAAAAATCAAAATTTCAAACAAAAAGTTCTGGAATTGTGAAATGTTAAAAAAAAAAAAGGGGGTATTTTCTGGTAGAGAATTTAAGGTCACAGTACCAGAACTGAGACACACTATAAATAATTTACTATAAACACGTTAGTTTCTAAAGAATAAAAAGTTAGCACTCCAGAATGATAACGGCATAAGGCAAGCAAAAAAAAAAGTTACAGCACATCTAAGTTGGTTGTAGTCTTAAAAGGAGAGGTTCTTAATCGAATGAACAAATGGTGATTCAGAATGGAAATAATCCAGTTTCCACTGACTTTCAGAAGAGAACAAACACAGACGTTATTTATATTCTGTCAGAGCAGCAGAATGACCCTGCTAACAGCTTGGGGGCTTTTATTTTATTAAATGAAGCAGCTTTACATGTTAAGACTGACGTGTGACTCAAATCAGTCAGTTGCCAAGAAAAAGATAACTGGAGAGTAGAGCAAGAATCAACATGGCACTATCTCTAAATTCAATTATAACAATGACATTTTAAAGACAAAGCCCAGAATACATAAGCAGATTTTATCACATCCATAAGGATACTTTAAACCTGAAATGTTTATATTTCATAGACAGCATAGAAGCCTGATTAACTTCATTATTGGTGCCTCAAAGAAACTCATTTTTATTTGGAAAACATATTTTCAAAGGCCAGATATGCAACACTCCATTCACACTCCCACATTCATGCACAGCCAGCACACCAAATGCTTCTTTCTGTAGTTTTCCAGCTATCAGTTAGAACCAATCTTTCTTGAGAGAACCAATCTTGATAATTTATGCATAAAGTTGCATTTCAAGAAAACCCACAAGCTCCTCTGAGGACAATGTGACCAGCCACGCTTGACTTACAACTTCCTACAGGAACGCCGCTATACTACCGTACCTGCTGGGAAAGGGTGGACCAGAGAGGGTGAGAGTAAAAAGAACTTCACCAAAGATGACAAGAGACAGCTTTAGAGACAGGCACACCAGAATTTGTAGCTGTCCCACCAGAGCATCACCACTCCCCAGGAGGAGCCACGTGTGCCTCATACACACCCCACGTGCACATTCAGCCTAAACCCGGCCTTGCTGAAAGGGAGGGAGCTGCAATCAAGGAAAGGGAGGCAGCCAAAACACAGCAACAACAGAGCCAGTACCAACGTCAGCACCAGAGCAACACGAACTCTTTAAAAATTACAAACTACCGCGCAGAGGAAAATCTTAACCTGAGCTGTCTTGGGCTTTTGGGACAAACCTTTGCTCAGGGAAATGTTCCAACAATTTTGGTTGTGCAATAACAGCAGTTCTCACTGGAAGGAAGGACACACGAAGTCTCACGTGCCAACAAACCCGGGAAGGCTCCACTCCCCTCTGCCTCGTGTCCCACTCCACCATCCCAACCTTCAGACTGCCAACCCATGCTGCCAAGGTAGCCGAGACTCAGCTGCTTAGCTGAGACTAAGCCACTTCTTTTTTGGGGGACTGGGGGTTCTCAAAGAGGAGGAAAGCACCACTTTAGAGAGTTTGAGAGGGTGACAGAAGACCGGGCACACAGGAGTGGTGGTGCTTGTGCAGACCAGTGGGCAGAAGCCCATGGTTGGAAAGGAAGGGACTGAAGGAAATAGGAAAAGGGGCCACCATCAGTGGCAACAAACCACTGGGTCTATCAGTGGTGTTTTGTGCAACTACACTGTTACTGACTTTGCTTTAAACAGCAACTTCAGGATTTGCCAAAGAGCAAGGCCAGAGGTTGGGGAGCTCTTTCTCCCATGTTCCTCTAGATTAAGCTAAGATCCTTGGACAGTCTACCTCCTCTGCTTCTAGTGCTGACCCATCTAACATTTTAAATATTTGTTTACTCTGAAAGCAAAGCACAATTATTAAACAGCATATTTTCTTTTTCCTTTGAAGAGGCTTAGAGAGGCAAATTGCTGTTATTCACTCAACTCACAGGCAATACATTAAATGCAAGTATTTTATTTAAAAGACTGCACAGCTTGAAATTTAAACCTCAAGCTCTCCAATTTCAAAGGAAACATTTTGTGTGTATTGTTTATGATAATAATGGCCTGAGCTCCACTTCAGCAGAACCAGTGCAGTTAAAGGTAACAGAAATACTAAAAAGGCACAAATTTCACATTAGACTCTTTAGGTAATTTACAGTCACTTCAAATAACTCACCAGTTATTTTGTACATAAGGACTCATACTTCAAGAGCCTTTAAAAGGATTACTGATAGCATTAAGCAGACTGTTTAGACTTGAGGATGGGCATTTTTTGCAATCAAGAAGCTTTGGAAATTGAAGAAAACACCGCACACTGTCCCTGTGTACATAACTGGAATTCTTTTGGAGTAGCACACAGGGTTAGATACATGGGATTTCAACAAGCATCCAGGAATTTCAAGAGACGCAGAGCTGCTAGTGTGCATTAAACCATCTAACTCGGCTAGGCATATAAGCCATTCCATTTCCCTGCATGTAGATGCAGGATAATGGAATGGTTCCCCCGTGGTTCTATATAAATAATACCATTCTCTGCTGAAAAACTCGAGCGATCCGACACAGAACACAGTCCAGGCACCTTCTGCTCTTTACAGAGAATTCAGCTGCCCCTCTGCCGTCCAGGGAAAAAGACTTTGTGAAGTTACTTGCATAATCAATGCTCCAGCAAGCAAGGACGTAAAGATCAAGTAATTCTTCTTGTTAGCATTTTCAAAGAGAAAGATCAGGGAGCGTGCTGAAGCTGAAACGTCCCACCGCACAAATATTACGGACGCGTTTCTACCCCGCCACTTTTAAATAACTAATAGTTATTAACTCGGCAGCAGCACACGGGGATAAAGGCAGAGTCCGCAGTCCCTCGCCTCCGGTGCCGCCACTACAGCGAGCCCGGGCTCAGCCGCGCAGCGGGCGGGTCCCGCCGGCCGGGCAGCCCCTGAGCGGCGGCGGGGAGGGGACGGCAACTGAGCCCCGGGCGGGGGAGATGGGGAACCGGGCCGGGGTAGGGGGAAACGAGCCGAGGGCGGCGGGAGCCGTCCCGTCTCTGTCTCTGTCCCTGTCCCTGTCCCTACCTTGCCGCGGGAGCAGCTGCGCCGAGGCGGCCAGGAGCGCGGCCAGGAGCGCGGGCAGCGCCCGGCCCGCCGCCATCTCCCCGCATGGGCCCGGCGCCGAGGCGGGCACGGCTCCCCTCCGGCGCCGCCGCTTCCTGCTCCACCTCGCACCTGCAGGGGCGGGCCGGGCCGGCCAGGTGAAATCCCTCCTCTTCCTCCCGCCCGGCGGGGTGGAGCCGGCCTGGCGCGGCGCCGGAGGTGCGGGTTCTTGTCCGAGAGGTTATTCCTGCCCTAAACGCTTTTCCCTGCCCTTTCCCATCATTTACACTTACCGAAAGGGGTCTGAGTTGTCGGTCACCAAGTTCCCCTCTCCCCCTCGGAGGTGTTACCGGGTAAAGGGTTCCTTGTCTGCCAAAGCATCTCTGAGCTTCAATGCTTAAAGGGAGCTTAAAGTTGGGGCCAGACCTTTTTACCCAGACAAGGGGTAATGATTTTAAACCACTTTGGCAGATTCAGACTAGATATTAGGAAGAAATGTTTTGTGATGACAGTGGTGAAACACGGGCAGAGGTTGCCCAGAGAAGTGGTGGATGCCCCATCCCTGGGAACATTCACAGACAGATTGGACAAGGCTCAGAGCAAGCTGATCTATTTGAAGATATCACTGCTCATTGCAAGGGATTTGGGCTCGATGGCCTTTAAAAGTCCCTTCCAATCCAAATTATTCTGTGTTTGGAAGTGCCACGTTTGAGGCAGAAGCAGGTTCCTCCCAGCAAACAGTGGTTTGTATCCTGCTTGTTAAATATTTGGGGACTTTGCAAGGGAAAACTGAGCAGAAACCATCGTGACATAGTCTGGAGTAGATGTTTGCCCAATGACTAAATACCTTACTAATGTCAGACAGCTCATCTCCTAGTAATCCCATGTATGCTCCAAGTAGACTTTGGAGCATTTGTTTCTCTGGCAATATCATTACAAAACTCCAGTACATTTATACTAGCCCACAGCAGCACCTGGCTATTATAGAAATGTATGGGAATGTACACAAGAATATTCAGAATTTCACATCCTGTTGCAAATTTGAGATTAAGCTTTGGAGATGACTCTTTGCTCTTGCTGATTTCAGCTGGCAGTGAGGATACTCGGCTGTCCTGAGAGATCTTTATCCCTCTTTTATAAATAAATCTGTTTTCCCATGATCTTCTGCATAGTATGGCTTCTTTACTTATCTTAACAAAGAATAAGCAATTAAAAGAAAATATATCTAGAAAAACACATCAGCTTTTAGAGAAGGATAGTGCTAACAAGAAAGTAATTAAGTGCTTATATAACTGCAGAGAAATTAATGGATAGGAGTTTTACATTCCCATGAGGGGAAATGGAGATATTCTGAGGGGCTCAGATCAGATCTAATGCCATTTCATTAATTTAAGGAGATAGGGGAGGTCTAGAGTTTTTATTTTCTTCCACTGGAGAAAGAGGAAAGTGTTTAGTTGATGTTGTGTCTTATCAGATTTCCCATCTTCATAAAGTTCAGTATTTTCCCACAAAAAGTAAATATTATCTCAGCTTTATATTACCTTACTTTATATTACCTTCTTCTCTCTTTTTTCTCCCCAGTATCTAAACATGGAAAAAGCTTAGACTTCCTAAGAAGTTAGACTTCCTAAAATGGATGTAGGTTTATGTCCATTACAAATCTTAATACTACTTTGTCATTTGTAATTCTGATGTAGGAACACAGAACCAGAATCCGCCCACTGTCTGGCTGCTCCTATGTTGTCCTCAGTCTTCCCAGTGGTTTGCCAGAATATCCAAACAAGAACATCACCATCTAATCCCTTTGTAAGCTCTATGAACGTTTGCTGGCCAGGCTAACATCACCTCTGTGAGACAGCTAAGTTCAGTTCCCTCTGATTTGGAGCTGATGTGCTGAGGGACAAGTCTGTATGGCTTTCCTGGTGTGATAAGAGAGTAAATGCTACTCCCTCACGGGGTCCAGACAGCTGCATGTGATGGACTGGCCACATATGAGAGTCAATTCCTAGTAGATTTGGACATCTACTGTTGCATAAACAGTGTACATAGCTGGATTGAGATATTTAAAATACTTGGCATGGGAAAGCACGCAGAAACAACCGCTTCAAGTCAAAAAACATACACTGTCTATACATATAATTTTATGGAGGAAAAATCACCAACACAAAGTGAAGGCATTTTCCATTGGCTTGCACAGTTAATCTGCTTCCTTCCAGTGGCAGCAGTCCTGGTGGCTGTTGCTGATCAGCAACAGTGAAGGGGTCAGCCTCCATCATACATTTTGTCTAGACATGCCAGGATGCTATAGCAGAGTCTTGGAGGTTGGCAGAGTTGGTTGCAGAGTTGTTCCATGTGTGTGTCAGGCTGACCCTGGTTGAATGCTAGATGCCCAAAGCCATTCCATCAGCTGGGCAGGGGAGAGATAATAGAGTGAAAGACAAAACAGGATTATGAGAAATAGACATGAATCATAAAAACACCTTCCCAATCCCTCCCTCCTTCCCAGGCTCAACTTCACTCCCAATTTTCTCTACCTTTTTTCCCCCTGAGGGGAATGGGGGGATGGGGAGTGGGGAGTGGGGGTTGTAGTTCAGCTCATCACATGTTGTCTCTGCTGCTCCTTCTCATCGTGCTCTTCCCTTGCTCCAGCATGGTGTCCTTGCCATGCAAGACAGTTTTCCATAAACTTCTTCAACACGAGTCCCTCCCATACGGTGCAATTCTTCATGAAGTTCTCCATCATGGGTCCCTTCCAGCCCCTCAGGAACAGACTGCCCTAGTGTGAGTCCCTGCAGAGTTACAACTCCTGCTAGCAAACCTGCTCCAGCATGGGCTCCTCTCTCCATGAGTCCACAGATCCCACCAGGAGTCTGCCCTACAGGCACATTCCCCTGCTCCAGTGTGGGTCCCTGCACAGGGTGCAAGTAGGTATCTGCTCCACCATGGACCTCCATGGGCTGGATGGGCACAGCTGCCTCACCATGGTCTGCACCAGGGGAATCTCTGCTCTGGTGCGTGGAGCACCTGCTGCCCCTCCTTCTGCACTGCTCTAGGTGACTGCAGGGTTGTTTGTCTCACATATTCTCACTACTCTCTCTGATGATGTTCTGCAGGTTGTTTTTCTTTTCTTATATATGTTATGCTACCACTGTCACTGAAGGACACAGCCTTGGCCAGTGGAGGGTCTGTGTTGGAACTGGCTGGCATTGGCTTCTGGCAGCTTCTCAGAGAAGCCACCCCTACTACCAAACCCTTGCCACACAAATCCAACACCTCTCCCCAAAACACCCTGACCCTCAGAGTGCAGTTCAAATGGAGGTGCATCATCCTATGTGATGGTACCCGAGCATCTAGGCGGTAAGAAAGCATGCTCTGAAGGTGAATGCTGTTAAATAGGCACCCTGCTAAAATCAGACTTTTCCCCTCTGCAAAAAGTGAGGACCATAGGTGAAGAACTGTCACTCTAGTGACAAGAGTTGATCTCCTAAGCAAAAAAGTAACTTAATCTATGACCTTAATTGCTTCACCTTTGTTTTGAAGAAAGTAGAAAGAATGAAAATTTGAAGAGTAAGAGACTCTTTTCCTTTCACTTACCTTTTAACCAAACTTTCCCTTGAAATAGTTATCAGCTTTCATTTCAGTGAAAAGCTCTTCTCTTTTTTGAGAAGGTGAGCATTCCTGTGAACCTGTCAATTCATCCACGTGTCTCTTTTGGCTATTGCAACTGATTAACAATTCCCTAAGTCTTTTTATTGAAGACAAATTCTTTGTAATTGTTCCATCTTGATTTTTTTTTGTTTCTTTGGTTGTTTGTTTTGTTGCCTAAAACATTTCTGGTTTTCCTCTCTTTTTGGTTCTGCCTCTATATTGGCACTGATGGGAAGGATCTTGATTTTTAGTCCTAATGTAGGATAAATGTGAAAGTGTTTATAAGCAAACCTATCCTCTCAGCTGGAGGCGAGCAAGAGCAGTGTGTATCATTTTACATTCTTCCTCCCTGCTCTAGAATCATTTCCCAGAAAATAACAAGAATCAGCTGGGTCAGATTTGGGGGCTATACTTACTGCATCAGCTTGACATGGTGTGCAAGTCTATGGATTGAAGCTCCCATGGGTTGAAAAATAATTGCGTCTGCAATCAGTGTGCGCCCACACACAATGAAAGCTCCGTCAAGAACATCTAATTTGGCTTTCATCTCTCATTAGCTTAATGCAAAATGCTCTGGTCCAGTTGGAAATGGTGTAGAAAATCATACAGTTTAATCTTAGTTAACAATACTTGTTGTTTTTATGGTATTCTTCTTCTGCAAGTCTTGAAGTGTGTTGTAGCAACCATTTCACGTGGGCCAGATACTGCATTTCACTGGTGAGCTTGGCTGACTGGCTCACCACACTTCTGATGTGTGTTGCACACACAAAGTGTGTTGTAATGTCAACACACTTCTGAGGAAAGGCTGGGATTAATCATCATGGACATATGAATTTAACAAGGGAGTCCAGGCAAGAGGAAAAAATGGGATAAAATAAGGAAAAACATGTATGTGCTGGTTAGTAAAAAATATTCTTATCCTTTGTTTATGGGAAATTAACCTTTCTTTTAAGTATGGGAATCATATCCTTTGCCTCCAAATGCCCTATAAATTACACATAGCAAGAAAACATTTAAAAGCTATAAAGGGAAGCACATGAATTCTGAACTATACTGGTTTTGAGGAGCAAACCTCCCACTTCAGCTTCCTTATGCCTCCATCCAGTGTGTGTTACAGATAAATGAGCACCTCAAAGACTGAGACAGTGTTGTCCCTACCAATTATTGTCAGTAAGAGATTCTGCTCCTTACTTTATTCACCTAGAAAGAAATCATTGAAGAAATAATCATAAAGTAATAATCATAAAGGCACATAGACCCTTATGGTCAGCCCGTGGAAAATTCTGCTGAGACTACATTCAATCACCACACACTGAGAGAAGGAAAGAGGTGTTCTTTGTCCTGATGAGAGAATGTTCACTTGAGTAATTTTTCAGATGGTATTTTCTACTGTGCTCTGACTCTCAGCACCAGAACAAGCTTGGTGAATCCCAAACTGATGGGATATGTATTCAGTGCAGATGTTCATGAGGCAGGTTGGTAGAAGAGCCATTGCAGACTCAAAGAGAGCGATCAAGATGCAGTTCATCATGCTTGAAACACAGCTGCTGTGTGAGATAGTATTTGCTTTCACTGGGTAAACCAAAGCAGCTTTCAGCCAGCTGTGCAATACTCATCCAGCTGCCCAAAGAGCACCAGGTGAGTACCCCATGTTGGAGTTTTAGGGCACTCATGGGTGTTCCAGCTGAATTTGCAAGTATTTCATCTCCTCTGTTAAGACCAGATCAAGCAGATGATTTATGACCTTATAATATGGTTATGACTAAAAACCTTACTTAAGGTGGAGAGCTGGAGCCTTGTCACTGTGCCAGCTCTGAGAGTGAGACTTGCTCCACAGAGCTTGGAAATGCATGAGCCAAAGGTGAGAGAAGTCCATAATGGAGAAGAGGATGTCTTAGAGGGAGGAAAACCCGGGCTCTGGTGCCTGTACACACTGGACAGGAATGAGTGCAGCTACACATCACTGGGGGCTGAAGTACTGGGGAAATTGCTGTGTGCTGGCTCCTTGCTTGTGCTGCAGCTGAGAACATCAGTGATGCAGAGCATTTGCTTTCCTGGGCTGGAAGATCAGCTCAGCATGGCAGGGAAATGATGAAAAGTACAGCATCTCCTGCAAGAGCACAGGAAAAAAGTTATTTTTCAATCCTAGCAAATTTTTGGTGTATTTTTATCTCTAACTGGGGCTTATTGGAATATAATGAATGTGCTATCTATTGAGGTAGGCACTGAAATATGTAATAGCCTATTTATTTTTTGAGTTAGTTTTACTTATCATGCTTAATGAAAGTGATGAATTCCCCTTGTACTGTAGTTGCATCACCCTAGCAAACTAAATAAGACAGAGCTAATATTAAGGAAAGATGTGAGAGCTTTTTCTGTTTTCTCATTTCTGTTCAAGAGAACCAAGGACCCTGTTTCCTCTGCTTCAATCCTAGCAGGAACATCCAGCTGCAGTGATACAGCACATCTGTCACAGCACTTGTGGGATGCAACTCTTCTCTGCTGTGCATGCCAGCTCTGTGGAGAAGAAGGAGTTGAAGTCTCATGACTGTCTCAACAAATATGGAAGGAAGGAGATGGGATTTTTATTGCCTGCCAAGCGTAGAGCTCCACATGGTCTTTTACATATTTGTGAAAATGTGAGCCATATGAGCACATTTCATTCCCTTGATAACTGCTTAAAGCAGTTTTCCTGCCAAAGAAGTGGTTCTTCTACTGAAGTGGTTCCACAGGCTAAGTCTGCCTATGCACCCTTGACCAGGTCTGGCGAGTCACTTCTTGGGGGAAGCAAGGGAGAGCAACAAACATAAAGGCCAAGGTGCATTAGAGTCAGGACCCTTCTGATAAATGTAGCTATGTACTCATATAATTATGTTATCAGCATGATCAGTGTTGTACTGACACTGGATCTAGTCCACTCAACCCTCTGGACACAGGAATAAGTCCATCTCTGCAGGATAAAATGAAATTTTCCACAACAAAACAGAATTATTTGCATTGCAATCTATATAGGATCAGAAGAAGTTTCCTGAGTTGAAGTGTTCTATTACAGTGTTTATCAAGTAATGATAAACTGAATGATGCTAAATAAGCACTACAACTCTGCATGATCCGTCATAATATATAAATTATTGATCATTAATTTTAAAAAAATGTGTCCAGCTATAATAATGATCCAAGGAATGTTTTGGATTCAACAAATCAAGTCTATAGACTGAAATTATGCAGCACATCATTTTGGTCAAAAGCTCAATTATTTCCAAGTTATTCATGGTGGGTTAGATGAATTGTAAGAAACATAGTGCTTACAGCACTTGAATGCTGATTCTGATTAGTTTTTGAATAGGAGTGATATTCAGCAATGCTTGAATGCAGGGCTTTGAGCCGAGGCTTGTTACCTGAAAATACATGCATGAAGCACCTCAGTAGCTTATAGAAATTTTTCTCTTGCCAAAGCATTTAAAGTGTTCTTGTTGATATCTATGAATTGACTTGGCAGGTCTGCACAGGGAGTGCAGAAACATTTGTTACTGCCTATTCAATGATTTTATGCCACAAAACAAACAGCCCTGGAGCTGACTGGTTTCTCTCCTGTCAATTAGTTACCATGGGGCTTTTTCCTTGTGATAGCCTTGATGTAAAAATGATGAGACAATCAGACTTCTGCAAAAATTGCAACTTGTACACGAAAGGTCTTATCCTGTCATCTTTTGCCCATTGCCTGAGACGTCACAAGCGGGGCTGGATGGAGCAGCAGAGCGGAGAACGATGCGAAAAGCTGCGCCCTGAGCCAGGGGGAGGTGGGGCACAGGCTATGGGCCAGTTCTGCCCCTGGCCAAACTTCTCATGCAATATGGCTCACTCATTCACATAAAGAAGATGAGCAGGATTTATCCCCAGGCACCCTTTAATAAACAGATAGCTTATAATTTTCCTGTGAAACTGGCTGTGAAGAATGTGATGCTGTTACAGTAGAATGGGAGAGGAATTGCTGCCCTCCCTGCTAGGTTTTCATTTATCCTTGGTATAAAGTTACTGTTTTCTTCTTGATCACAGTTGAAAGGGAATTTACTCAGGAAGGTAAACAAGGAAGACTTCATGAGGGGCTGCCTTTCCCACTTCTGTTTTGTGCTATCCCAAATGTAGGGGAAGGAAAAAACATACCAGCAACCCAGACTGCCTGTTTTGCTGGTTTATATCCATCTGCTCCCAAATAGTAGTCAGGGTGGTTCAGCAACAAAAAAAGTATTGACTTCCCACATGAGACGCAGTGGCCTGAAAGGAGTGACTTGCTTGCATAGGAAGGGAGTGCTCATCATGATGCCTTAAGTTTTAGCTTCATATTTTCCAGATTCTGTACTGCATTAGTATGTAACTCTGAACTTCATATAAAGTGTTAGCAAGTTCTCTTCACAGTTTAGTTGGACAAAACAATTATTTTCCAGACTGAGTACCAAGGACACCCTTGCAGCTTTGGGCCCAAAAAGTGTAAACAACAGCAGATTGAGCAGAGCGATCTGAGAGGGTGTGATTTCATAACCTGAAGCTGTAATTGGACAATTAACCCCAATATATAAATGGGACAAAACTTATAAAACTGTGAAAACTCATGACTGGTCATCTATCTTGGGTCCATCTTGGGTAGAGCCACAGCCAGGCTCTTGTACTGCCCAAGGCCTTTAAAGGCCTTTTAATAAATACTTACTTTATTCCTTTAACACTGCCTAGCCTCTGTTCTAGGCAGCCTCTCAAGGCATCAATCACATATAATACAGACAGGCAAAGGAGACAGCAGACAGTCTTGAAGCTCAGGAATTTCTGAGCTGCTGGGAAGAAACCCAATTTTTTGTCAGGGAGAATTCGTATTCCATCATCTTTATCTGTCACTAAGTGAAACCCTAACAAACCAGCTTAACAGCAGGAACATTCCTCATCACATAAGCTCTGGCTCTTTGTTGCATACTGTATGGATCTCTTGTCACTTTGTACAGATATCTCTGGTACAGATGTTCAAGCTCTGACAACAAAAATTATAAATAGTCTGTGTGGTAAACAACTTGTAGGATAAAATACCATTACCAAATGGCACACATGCCTATATGTGTATTTAGCAGAAACAGCCTGAGTCACATGAGGGACCCAAGGGGAAACCAGCACTTCCCCATGGCATGTATGGGTCCTTTATATATGGGAACTATTAGTGATGTGCTCGAACTATCAGCTATATTGATAAAAACATGGTAAGGCCAAAAAGAGCTTGAGACATTGATGTTTCCTCCTTGGGTTGTGCAGAGGGTTTAGCATTCCCATGCCTTCATAAAGGTCTCTGTGGCTTTGTTATGAGGTGAACCAGGTGCCTGCTGCATGAGATTCTGCCATTAAAGGGGTTGTGTTCTGTGCTGAAACGATCCAATTCACAAAGACACTGATTGTGCCTGGCACTGACAATCTTTCCGCCACAGATTTCTAAAGCTCCCAAGCAGGGAGCTTGCATCACAAGATTTTCTGTTGTCACTCATACCTGGCTCTATTCTTGCAAAATATTTGCCACCTCAGGTGGACATGGGAAAAAAAAAAAAAAGGACTAGGTCAGGGATTAAAGACAATTGTGGATTTAAATGAGATTTAGTGGTGCTGTTATAGGTTCGATTGCTGCATGTTGTCCAGGAAACTGGAGCTAAACTTCTTATTTCACATGCTAAGACTTTCCTGGAAATGTTTAATGAGAAAGAAGTGAGCATATGCTGAATCTATTTTAAGTTATACAGAATGTATATAAAAAAAAAAAAAAAAAGAGTGAGATTCTGCCCAACAGGCTAACGTGAAGTGTTAAAGTTTTGTTTTAACCAAAGTCTGCAGTTAGATTCAGTTGTCACCAAAGCCAGCAGAAACTTTCTGTAGAACCTGGTAACGCACAAGCCTGGGGTGAGGTCTAGCTCTATTTTTGTGTCTACAGCTTATCCACTGCTCTTTTGGGTACGAACTTCAAAATGCAGTCTGTTGTATTTCTGCCAGAGGTGATACATTCACAGATCACAAAGCTCATCTATTAAAGACCAAAACTCAAGTGAAAAGCACGTACTAGAAAATCAGCATTTCTCAAAAAATAATTGCCACACTTTGCTTATAGTCATTATAAAAATACCACAGAATTTACTTACCTGGCCCATATGCTGGTTTTTCCTACAGTAAATAATGTTTCCAGCAAAAATATTTTCTCCCCAGGATTTCAGATCTGGACTTCAAAAAACATCTATTTTACACTAAAAAGATGTATCATCCTTAGGAGAAGCACAGACTCAGTGAAAAATTACTTTACAAATGTCCAATTTATTGAACAAGGAGAACATGTTGGCAACAGGAGGCAATGTAAGATCCTTCTGCCTTAAAAGGCTCAACATCTTTTTCTTTCTTGATCCCTGCCTGTGCATTCAAGCTCAGCAGACGGCACCAAACCCTCTCAAATGAGCCCCTACAGACTCATTTGAGCGTGCTATCTCTTCCTCCTAGCAAAGCTCTGTATAAAACAGGAGGAAAGAGGGAGCATATTCTCTAGGACACTGCATCTGTATCACAAATTAATTGTGAAAGTCAGCTGGCTCTCACTCCACATTTAGCAAAACACGAATTCACATCTTCCATCTCAGAGAAACACTTTGAGAAAAGTAGACACAGAATGTCTCCATTTAATTCCATAACAGGACATAGCATAAGCCTCTCATGTATGCTTTAAATGATGTATTTTCCTTGCTCGATTTCATTTGACTCTTCCTTTGTGCTGTCAAATATTCCTGCTGTTCTACACAGGTAGAGTCAGCTGGACTGACAAATGTCACTGCTGCAGAGATCTGCACAAATCCATCCCCTGCTGGGACATCAAGCCCTCTGACAGCTTTTTACTTCAGGGGGATTCACATTCATGGAAGAGAGCAGGGACAGATCCTAGCACGATATTTATACCTCTCCCCTGCTTAGGTGCTTAAACTTTCTTGACTTCAAACTCTGCACATTTGATTCTATAATACATTCAAAACAGAGGCCTTTGGTGCAGGTTTGTAGGGAGAAACAGGGAATTGACTCACCTTTGCACCTTTGCTGTCCCCTCCTTCCCAGCATTGCGCAGCAAAGTTAGAAAAACTTCCTGGCTTTGGAGCTGGGATGCAAATTCAGCTGAAAATCCTAAGGAGTCTTCCTAAAGCTTAGCCACTCTGGAGCACTTGGTACATGGATACTAACTGCCTCCTGAAATATTCTTGGATACCTTCGTGCTGTCAGATGGCTGATTTTGGAGCTACACAAGATGGTGCAGCTTACAGCATCCTTCACACGCCAGAGGCGCATCCCGATCCCGCCGTGATTCCTTACACACTGCCCCCAGGATACAGACGAGGCCAGCAGGCTTCTTGGAAGCCAGCAGAGACTGCAGGGGAGATTCAAACTGATTGCTTTGCTGAATGCCACCATTCGCTGTGTGGAGGCTGAATGGCCCTCGGGTTATTTCAGCAGAGCAATAACTTGGATAAAGTGATGGTTAGTTCATTTCAGAGGGAAACTGTGAAATGGAAAGCCAGTTTCTCATTTCTCAATAGACAACAGCTACACATAGAAAAAACTTATTAGTGCCCAACAGTGTTCACTGGGACATTTGTTCCTTTGCAGACATTATGAACTAATGCTGGTCTTTAATAAAAGACCCCAGTGAATATATGAAAATATAACTGCACAGAAAGAAAATCATCATCATCATCATTATTCAAGAAAACAGCTGTAAACTGTGGGAGGTACATATCATACGTGGCATTTAATGGAATATATAATTTGAACCCATTGTAGATTGGGAAAGGCACTTTCTGGTTAAGATTGTCTAATGCTTTTCTCTTGAAAATGTTTTTTTATTGTTTGTAAGCCTGACATAGTCCTGGTGTGGAAATTTTTCATGCTATTTAATTCATCCTGAATTCCCTGAGTACATTCTACCCAAATTGATTTAACTTATTCAATAAAGTTATAATTTTATTGCTGGTAAAAAAATATGGAAAGCATTTGGTTTTTTTTTTCAAAAAAGTCTACTGTTCATATGCTTTGGAGCACGAAGTAGAAATGAAATGGGGGTGGTTTGTCTGGCTAGGTTTTTCCAAAATTTCTGGCAGTCTGAAAGCTCTTTGCCTTCTGTTGCTGATGCCATGGAGTTTTCAGGTGCCCCAGTTTGCTGAGCCAAGAAGCTTAAGGCAACAAGCTCTCAAGGAGATGTGAGAAAGGGAGCAAGAAGGCAATAGGTCCTAGAGGTGATGTGAGACAAGGAACAAGGTAGGAGACAGGGCAGTGCTGTTGTAAGTCAAGGCAAGTCAAGGTAACACTCTCTCAGGTTCAAGCATCAGAACAAAGATTTTTGATATAAGTTTGCCTTGTCTGAAAATTCCATTGGACCAGATCGCAAAGCAAATACCAGAGACAACCCAAGGAGGAGATCTGCAGCTCTGTCTTTAGAGTAGTACCTGGCATAGAAGTCATGAAGTTTTGCCTGTCCTAGTGGGAAAATGCCTGGAGGATGATGTGCTGGCACTTCCAAGATAATCATCCCTGCTGCCCTCTGCATTCAACACCTGCTTCAGGAAAGAGGTCTCAGGAGCTCGGGGACCACCACTGTGTATTGGCACCTATCAAAAGCTGCAGGTTACATGCTGAGAAGTAGAAGAATTTTAATTTATTTTTGCCACACACTTGTGGATCCCCAAAGCACACAATGTTTCTGCTGTCCATTGCTGAGAATCAAACCAGCTCACCAGGCTGCTGCAATCCTCACTTGCAGCTACATGTATGTGCACCTTCTCCAGAGAATGTATTAACAATTTGTCATTAATGCTTTACATGGATCAAGGCTCGCTTTATTTTGGGTAGTTCTTCTTCCAACCAACATTTTAATCAGTCAAGTTTTCAAAAGTCATGTTTGTTATCAAGGGTCACCAGTGCTGTGCACAAGGGTAGATAGAAGAAAAAACAATAACAACAAGATGTCCCCAGCACACTTAAAAACGCTCCAAGATTTTTCAGTTCATTCTCCAATTTTGTTTACTTTACCATTGTTAAGGAGAATAAGCAAAGTTTCTTTGTCATCATTCTTCCCTCCCTGAGACATGAAGTTATTATCAATACTTACCACAGTTGAACAAATAATTAAAAATGAATACTTTATACAATTAATGCAGTCTTTGCTCCCATTTATTTAATAACTGCCAGAGGATCACAAATTTCTTTTGCATTTATTCCTTAGTTAAGTTTATTTGCTACAGCTTAATGATCCTACTGCTCTGTAGATTGAATGTTAATTTTGAGTAATTATTCACATTCATGAATATGCACATTGTTTTCTTGTGGCTGGTTATATAAATCAAATTATGTCATTTTTATTTGCTGGTTGAATACATCTGCAGTCACTTCCAGTACAAATGTTCATAAACATGAATGCAATGCTTGTTTGTTTGAACAGTTGGGCATATGAACTTTGAAAATTCTCTTCGGAGTTTATTTGAACTTAGAAACCCCCATATTTGCAAGTAAATGAGCACAAAAGGTGTGGCAGCATATCTACATCAAATGTGTTTAAAACTGAAATGGTTATTAACTTCTCACTTGATTATTTGTACATCTTTTTCCAGTCATTCAAGTGCAACGGATGCATTCAGGCCTCTGCATTAGGCTTCTAAATAAAAGACATTATTCCCTCCAGGTTCTGACATCTCCCTTTCTCTAATGCATTCCCAGCAGATAAACAGCATTCTTTTATACTTCTGATAGGCATTTAACAGCTTATTTATTCAGTTCACAGCAGTAATGAGAAATAAAAATCACTTTCCTGGTACTGTGTTGCAAAGACCTGCTTTAGTGCAAGCTTTTCTTTTGACCTCAGTGGCAGATGGATCCTGGCTCCTTTCAGTAGATGGTTACTTTGCTCAGAAAAATCATCATTTCTTTAGCAGCAGCATGCTGCCTTTATCAGAGGGAGAATCATACCTGCATTCTCAAAGTCTCTGAGACAGTTTCTTCAAGAGACAGTAGCTTTTTCATTTTCTATCAATCCTCAATAAAACCCCTTCTCATCGTGGCCCAAGGCTCCTGGAATTAATGTCATTGCAGCAACCTGAAACCTAAGGATTAGGATTTCCTAAAAGCTGAAGCATAATTATTGCCATCAGCCCATGTTTTTTTGGTGAGAATTTGAAGTGTGATTTTAAATCAGTGAGATGTTTGATATTACTGAAAAAAAAATATAACCCCAAATATAATACAACAATCCCATAATAATGCAAAAAAATATGATATAATAATATAACCCCAAAATTACACCACCAAAAAACTATTTTGATGTGAAATCTACAAGTACTATGCTTGTTCAGTACTCTGCACACTGAAAACCTCTTTTCCACGGGAGTATCTCTGCAAAATGATTCCCACAGAAATGCCATACCTTAGTGAACCTTGGGTATTACTGAAGTGGTGGGAGGCTTTGTTACTGTCAGAGAGCCAGGCCAGCTACAAAATTGTTTTAATTTCTTTGCCTTGCATTAGCAGGCTTGAGGACAGGCTGGAATAGGTTCTACCAGAGGAGCAGTGCACCAGGAGGTAGAGGCAGACATGCAAGGAGTGATGCTTACAGCTCCAGTGGTGAGTTGTCATGGTTAGTGCAATCCACTGTCCAAATCCATCCCAGCTCAGGGGCATGCTGAACTTCGTGTGCAGGCCAGGAGTTGAAGCAAGGGCTGCAGGGTGCTGAGCTCTTCCATGGGCTCCAGTTTCTCCTTCCCCACTGGCACAGAGCTCTCTCCTGGCTTCCTTCCTATCTTTCCTTCTCTACAGATTTTTGCCTTTCCACAGATATTACTCACCTGCCCTGCCTTTGTTTTCCCTTCATTTGCTAACACAGTCAAATATCCACTTGATAAATCATTTCCCCTCTGATTCCACCTCCTCCAGCTGTTGTTCACCATGCACTGCCTTTCCAAGGGTATCCATTTTAACTGAGATCCCTCCTGGGATTAATCATTGGAGATCAGCAGGACAGCCTTGCAAAGCATCATCTCTTTTGCAAGTCTGAGTGTCCTGCTGCTGTTTGTCCATTTTTTTTTTTTTGCATTTTGTCTCATCATGATTTTTGCATTTGTAGTTGGAAGTTCCACAGCTCTGCTGAGAGAGGCTTAATGCTTCTATAAGTAGATAAACTAAAAGCAGTTTCAGTGATAATAATTCAATGGTCCACTTGTAGCCAAGACAGACCAGAAGTGATCTCCACAGTAACCCAGAGGGGCTGAGCCCACAGAGGAGTCTCCAACCAAATGGAGACAAAGCCAAGGCTCAGTCCCTCCCCTGCTCCTACCAAGCCCTGTCCCCTCCTAGGCTGAGTGGATCTGCTTTAGCGTGCATATGACAACAGCCACAGCAACAGGTTTGTGAAGAAGCCTGAGTGTGTTGACATGAATTATTTTATAAATAACAAAATTAGATGAATAAAACACATTATAAACATTATAAAAATCATTATAGGGGAATCATTTTTTGAGCTCAGAAAAAAAGTCACAGAAAATACCAGAGATATTTCTTGTCCATATATCAAATGTGTAAATAACCTTGAGAAGAAAGCAAGCAACCTTTTAAAACCAATTTTATAAAAATATCTAACTTTGTACAAATGTACCATTGATTTATATATATATATATATATATCAGGCCATCACTCTTTGGAAATGGAAGCATACATTTGGTTTATATATAAAACTCTCCTGTTTAGAAAAAAAAGAAGTCAAGAAGGCTATCAGATAGAAGCACTCTTTCCCTCACAGTCTTTATACAAGAAGGATTTGCACTAGTAGGGAAACCTCAGTTCAAAGCATTCAGTCTACATTTTCTCATCATCTGGGGAGGGAAGCATTGCATCCACGTGGAATACTGCATCCATCTGAGTACCAGCAAGCTGGGCTGTTCATACTCAGAAGCAGGCGGCTATGGTCATTATTTTGTTTTTGAAGAAGGTACTGGGGCTGTGGGAACAATTGCAGGGTTAGCAGGTCTCTAGATAATGATCTGAAGGAAGCTTTTAGCAGAATAGATTTCCCGTTATTGTAACGCACCTACTCCAGGGTTAAAATTGTTCCAGATAGATGTAATGCTTTCCATTATGTATCACTCAGATTGCTTTGATAAACAAAGCATTTGCTCATGTTGATTGTAAAATGAGAAGGAAACTCACACCCTAATCCAATTTAAAATATGGCCAGGAGGTGGATGTTGATTCCAGTGTGAATATAGACACTATCACATCAGTGGAATCCCAGTTTCTGGATTAGAAAACAGCAGTTTGGTACCTGCAAAACTGGGCAAAAGGAGTGGTACCAGCTCCCAGTACTCCTGGGAGTCTCAGAGATACGTGTTTTTCTTTATCTCTCTTCCTCACAAAATAGAAATGTTCTCATAAATGTGTTCAGACATTCTGCTTATTTCAGCCACTGAGAGGTGGGATGGGAGAAGTACATTTTGAGTTAAAATATAAGCACAGATCAGGAGTTGGTTTGTGAAAGAAGGCTGTGATTTAACAGTTAGTCTGGCTTTGAAAAAATTCTGAGAACTGATGGATGGAAGAAAATAAAAGCAGGAACAGTGAAACAGAAATAGGGAATTGAAGGGGAAGGGGAAGAAAGGAGACAAGCAAAAGACAAGGGAAAGTATTATTGGAGACCAGCATGAACACTAATGGGAAATGATAACCCTAACCCCCCAGAGAGCCAGGATTCCTATTCACAAATGAAAACTGTTGGAAATAACTCTCTTTTCAGCTGCTTTCATTAAGACAAAGAAGCCAGTGGTCTTGGTTTGTTTCAGGTCTCGATGCAGTTTCCTCACCATAAAGCCACCTACACTAGTGGCCTTTTTTGATACCAGCACAGATGTCAGGAGCTGCAAGATTAGAAAGTCTTCATTTTACTACAGGCTCTTGCCTGGCCCCCATCCCTGTAGTGCCCGAGTGGAGCAATAATCCCATCTGACAGATGGGAAGAGAAACAAAGCGATGCTCAAGTTCAACCAGGGAACCTGCATGACAGCAGGGTTTGGATCTGCTCAACCTCAAGTCCATCCTTCCTTTCAGCCTTCTCTTCTTGGTGAGGTCTACATGCACTGGAGCCTCTGTGCTCCCTCCTGAAGAAAATAGAAAATGGTCCTTCTTGCAGAGCAGCAAGGCACCAGGAAAAAAATTCTTGTTTGCTGCCTCATGGATTTTACTTGGGGGGCATTTGGTTTTGTATAGCTGGATTACTGCAAACATTATGAGCTTCAAATTATGGGAACTTCCTTTGTTTTCCTTAAAAAATAGGTTTTCAAAACAGTGTACATAAGATCCCATGAGACTTACTGGCTTGACTGCAGGCCAGATTCAACTCTCAGATGTTATAAATGGAGACTAACTCAACTGCTGTCCATAATGTTGCTGCAAACACCCTCTCATTCAGCAGAGAACAAAGTCCACTCCTCAGTTTTGCATCAGAATAAAGCCAAAAGGAACACACTCTCAAGAAAATATAATTTCCCTTGAAATCTCATGGCCAGCTACTCCAGATGTTACGCAGATGTGTGAAAAACATGTTTCTATAAGAGGCTTAGACTGAAAAAACAGTGGGGCCTTTTTCAGCTTGTCCTGGTAGTGCTCTGAGCCAGGCTGAAATAATACACCCAGTGTTGGACCTGCACAAGCTACAGCCCTTTGTAGGATGGGGCTTCTGGACTAGACTCAGGTCCATGCTGATTTCAGCTCTCCATCTTCCATCTTGGAGCTGACTCGCAGAGCATACCCTGAGCTCAGTCATGTCAGAACACAAATGCCCACAGAGAACATCCTTGGGCAAAAGCACAGGAAAGAGAAGCATAAGGTGGGAAACTTCTGCACTCTGGAAGGTAAGATGTGAACAGCTGTCTCTGCCTTCTCCCTTTGTTACCAACATCAGAGCATGGCTCCGCCAGAGGACATTGACCAAACAAATTCAGACCACCAGACATGATGTGGTCCAAAGGTGATAGTTCAGCACTTGGAGGGGGAACTTGCTGGTTTTATTTCTCTTTGTCCAAACAATCAATTTTTGCCTTATTTAGCGCATCCTGAGAGATCATTTCAACCCTTGTGGCTGTAGATCTGCCTGCCCTTCTCTCTCTTAGCAGCAGCTGGCAAGGCTTACTGTATTCACCTCTCGTGTGGCAATATTGATTGTTCTCTTAAATTCTCTTTGTCAGCTTAATTTCCCAAAGTGTCCTCTATTTAAAAGACAAAGGACTTGAACCCCAACATGTGCTTAGTAGGAGGAAGACCTGTCTGTTATCAGGCTTTGGAAATTTTTTCTTTTTCTAGGAACTGAAGATGCAGAAAAAAGTTCTTTGCTAAAAGAATTTGGTTAAACTTGAGTGCTATCTCTTTTTTTCTGTGTTTTTTTTTTCCTTTGGTTGGTATGTCACTTAACATATTTCATTGCATAAAATGAACCCTGGCCAGGTAATGTTTCCTTACTTACCAAAAAAGGTACAGTTCTGGTTACCACCAGAAATTTCAAGCTTCTGAAATTACCACCTGAAATTTCAAGCTTCCACATAATTCTCTGCAAGCCATTTGCGTGGCATAGCCAGCCTGACCTCCAAGCTATATGTGCAAAGCTGAAAGCCACCTTAGAGAGCCTGGGAGCCCCAGCTGTGGCTCACAGGTGAAGGGGAACTGCTGTGTGCTTGTGTGAACCCTTGCAGCTTGCAGGACAGAGCGGGCTTTGGCAAGCCTACAGATCCAGGTGCAACCTCCTGATGCTTGGCTCAGAACCTATGAGCCAGCCTCCCTGGTCTAAGGTTGTTTTAGGGGAGCCAGCCTGGCTCACTTTTGGGCTGCTCAGAAACCTTCACAGCTGTGCAACAGCATTCCCTGGTGTCTAAATCCCAGCAGTTATTAAAGCTTTCCTACCTGAAGGTTGTTGCTAGGCAAGAGGCATCCTGCTAGTGCTCCATCACTGAGGTCAATTAAATGCTATCCTCAAGCAAGTTCCTTTGAACTGAAGTCTGTGTGAAAACAGAGACAAGATTCTGGTTCTCTTCATTAAAGAATGATTTGAGCTGTTGATAGAGACAAGCTTCAGTCACAACTCTTAATTTCCTCAAAGTAGAAAGGAGGTTTGGACACATTTTTTTTAGGACTAAGAAAGGCCACTGAGTTTTTAAAAAGAAAGAAAAGGCATCTGATGTAATATATATAATTTGAAATTGCAATGCCCACCCCCTCCTCCTTTGCATCACTTTTTCATCTGAAATGAGTGCCAATGTCAGATGACACCATAGTTCAAGCCCATGTAAATGGTAAGGTCCTAAGTTGTACCAACAGAATGAGGCAGATTTTTCCTCAGATTTGGGATTTGCTGCAAGAGGAGGAAAAAGATAGGAAGGTCGCTAAGAGAGAGTGGAGCAGAGAAAGTGAAAAAAGGGAAGGAAAATATCATGTGTAGGCTCAAAGGTAAAGGCTGTTTTTCTCACTGATAATAAATGTGCCAAGAATGCTGAATTCATTTTAAAAGGTCATTGAAAAAAAAAGTCAGATGAAAACCATTTTGATATTTGAAATCCAAAGTTTTGTGCATGTTATTTCATCCTGGGTTTCTGTCAGCTCAGCCAAGCATTTTCTGGGCAAGCAGCATTGCAGCTTGTAAAGGAGCCTGTCTCAAAGCCAGGATCCTCAGATCCCTTGCTGGAAGCAGCTCTGCTCAGCTCCATCAGATAGACACAGCCAGGACCAAAACAGTTCAGTAACATGGGGAACTGCTTGCCCTGGGATTGGGAAAATACTCAAGCCTCAGCTAAAAAAGCTGGAAGTGGGGTTGTGGTTGAGGTTTCCCTTATTTTGAAGTTTCTGGATTTCCTTTCATTCCAGCAGGCAGAATGTTATTTTAAAAAATTAAGTTGCAATGCTAAATTATTTTTAGGATTTTTTTGCCTGAAAAATTACAAATCAGAATATTAATGTAAGGAACTTTTTGTGCATCATTCAATCCTAGTGGGTACCTAAATTGATTTTTTTGTAGCAAATAATTTTTTTGTCAGTGAGAGACAGTTTAAGAGTCTTTATGCTTATTGAAATTTCATGTTCAATGTTTTTGAATAATTCAGGCAGAAAAAAATATTTTGAAAATGTCAGATCATTTTACTTTGAGATTTTGGTGTTTCATTCTGCTGCAGCATTGTAAAGCTAAAGGAAACACAGGGAAACACTTGGTAAGGTCAAATCCTTCACTACATTTGGCAGTGCTGTGGGAAAATCCACATCTTACCACTCTATGAGTTGGAAGCCACCGACCCTTCACCCACCTAGCCTGTCACCACCAGCTTAGGGAGCTGCTGGCTTAATGTAATGTCAAATATTTTCTTGTATATTTAAGGAAGTGAATTTTGGAGATGCAGCATTCAACTCAGAGATCAGGAAGTCCAACTTTGTCCTCCCACCTCTAGGGTGTATGACCCAAAATGCTAGGCTTCTCTGGGAAGAGGGAAGAATTATCATGATGCTGTCAGTCTTCAGTATCCAGAAAAAAAGGTGTGATATTGTACCTAAATATGAATAATTTTTAAAAGAAACGGGAATGTCACCTTTCCTCTTGCTCCCTTGCAGCTGTGTTCCACCTCCTGCTTCTCAGGCTGCAGCAGAAGCGGCTGAAGGGCTCTCTGAAAGCTTTATAACTTTTTTCATGTAATCTAAAACAGTTTCTCAGCCCTTTCATTTGGTGTGGAAAACAATGCTTGCTGTTAGAGTCAGTAGAAAAAGGATAGTTCTTTATTGAATTATAAACCTGTACTAACACAGTGTATTATTTCATCCCCCCCTCAAACAGCTTTCCACCAGGCAAAAATGAAACATGTCTCCTTCCCTTGATTTCTGTTCAGGCACCCTAATGGTGCTAGCAACCAATTAGCTATTTGCCATAGGATGGCAGCATCCTGAATGCATATCTCAGCTGGTGAACCATTTGTCTTCTGAAATCTATACTCTGCACCTTCTGGATGTAGTTCACACCCCAGTCTAACATACTGGAGTAACATGGGTTGCCAGCATCATATCTGCAAATATAAAAATGTGAAATATTTTAATCTGTAGGCTTGGTTCTGACACAAAAAAGTACAGATTTTTTTTCCTCCATTGTCCTCCCATTTTGAAAGACCCTTCCCAGCTTGCTATGGCTGTCATGTAGAGAAGAAGGCATTCACAAATCCTTCTTACTGATTGCTTTTCTCAGCAGTAGTTTTCAAGGGTCTTTGCCCAGTGCTGTGCAAGTCCCTGCAGGTGATGTGTCACTGGAGACCTTCAGGCTGCTGGAAAAGCCTTGCTTAGAAGCCAGTGTGATTTTAGAGCCAGAGCCAAGACATAATTTATTTCCATTGCTGGGGCTGCAATCCTGCACTAGAGGAAGGGGCGACAAATGCTGCCCATGAGAGAAGAGTGTAGTACACAAAAAATCATTGTGTAAGAAAACAAATGTTAAATAGGTAAGCTAAAATAAAACCCCACCCAGTGCACAGACAAAATGACAGACAACTGCTGAATTTTCCTACTGGTGCATTTCACTCCATTTTATTGCTAGAGCTTTTTGTAAGAAGAGTTAAGCTACTCACATATGTCGAGATTTGCCAGGGTTTTAATTTTTAAAGTTGCGCCAGAGGGGCAGGTGGCAAAGGAGCCTGACAGTGGCTTATCCAGCTTTGATATGAAGTGGAACCATCATGTTCTGGCAAGGAGTAAATGGGGGAAGTCAAGTCATTACAGCATGTAGTTTCTTGCTCAGCCTTCTCATGCTTCACTTTAACTCCCCTCTGGACAAGCCATTTAACAACAGTCATCCTTAGTTGCTTTATTTTTGTGTTAGAGACAGAAATATCTGTGCCACGTTTCCATGCCTACTCATACTTACAGAGTTTTTTCTGAAATCCCAAGCTGAAAAATCAGAGGAAAGGCTTGATAATAATGTGACAGCAAAGCAAGTACACCTCCAGCATCCGTTGTTTTGCCCTGAGTCTTTTCTTCCAGGAGAACAGTTCTTCAGAAAGAGAGGTCAATAGAACTCTAAACACAAGCAAATGGAATAGTTCATATTTCTTATTGTCTTTAATGATGTTCAGTGACATGAAATTGTTACCATGGAAACTAGTTCAACAAAGGTATTACATGTGCTGTTTCCAAGGTTCAAGCAAGGCTCCTGCCTCTACCAGAGAAGTTTTAGAGGAAGGAATGACTTCTCAGGGTCTTCATGGGTCCAGCAATAGGTGTCTGAAAACCCCCAGTCCAGTAACTAGATGTTTGTGGACTTCACACAAATTTAGGACATCCACTGTTCTCAGCTCCTTCCCTTTTAAGTAATCAGTATAAATTTAAGATACTGTTAGCTGAAGACCCTCCAGGAAATGCTATAACTGAGTATGGCATGAAAATGTACCTGCCAAATCAATTATTCTCTTCTAGTGCTTCGCTGCAGGCTGTTTTAGAACAGAAGAGATATGATCTGGACTTTCAAGAGGGGGCTCATCTGACAAAAGTTAGATGCTGAGAAAACAGAATATTCTGCATGTTTGTGTGTCTGATGATGAACTTCCTCTTTTATCCAAAAGACATATCTCCATGGAACATGCTTTGGAATTCCATCCAGAGCTTATAGGAGGCGATTTATTTGCCACAAGATATAATTCCTGTTATACTCTATTCCTATTTCAGTCTTCATATAACTATATCAAAAAGCATGTAGAGAGAGGGGTGGGGGTGATGCCTGCAGTAGTCAAGGTTAAGGGATTTTCTTGGGTGTTCCAAAACCAGCAGTGGTTGTGAGGTAGGTACAGTGGCAGGATCATCACCAGAGTAAGCACAGCTCTGCAGGAAGACTACAGAGCGTGTTACACCCCAGGATGGACTGGCTTGGGAAGGCCAGCCTGCACAAGACATCCTTGATGACACAAATTTGAAAGTCTAGAAAATAAGACCTGCAAGGAGAAATGGAAGGATGTCGGTTTTTAGCCAAAGAGAGGACTGAAGAGTGACAGAGAAATTGTTCGGCTGGGGAAAGGTGTGGTGAGAAGGACAAGGAATAATGGGTTTAAATTACACCTGGTGACATTAAGATTTGGGTTTAAGGGTGAGATTCACCGAAGCAAGTACAGACAGCTACCATGTAAATATTCCATCTAGGTTTCATCCGTAACCGTGGAAAAAAGGAGTCACTTACAGAGCACTGATCATCTCATCCTAAAATAGATATCTAAAATAGTGCTTTCACAACACCTCGTGCTTTTCATCCACAGCAAAGCAACCTGCTTCTTGCATCCAGCACTTCTAAACTGGCTCCTGCTCTCACAGCCACAAACACTAAAGTTTGCAAATGAACCACATATGTGGGATGGGGTGCCAGGGGCTGCTAACCTACCTTATCCTTGTTTGCTAAGGCAAAGAGCAAATCCTGGAGCAGGCTGAACTGCTGCATCAAATTAGTGCTGTGACCAGGCTCATACTTAGCACTTGTAGTACATCCCTGTGAGTGTCAATGACCATGTTAAAAAGACCACGTGTTTATGAAGAATATAAATGTCCCTGTTTCATCTTGTCATGTTCTGGGAATTGGCCTGGGTCATTCTTGCTATGAATCCTTTCAGAAGGACCAAGGGGAAGAAGGAAGAGGGAACATTACCTTGGTGGAGGGCGGGTTTGCTCTTACACTCCAAGCTGAAGGCTCAGCACAGAGGTCTGTGCAGCATTGTGGTTTTTGAGATGTGGAGAATTAGTGTCTAATGACCAGGTTCTACACAATCAAAGAAGAGTTACAGCTTAAGTTGTCAGAAGACAATAAATTAAATGATTCTCAAAATAATACCCTTCCTTCAGCATACTGAGTTCTGTTCCAGATATGCACCTATGCTATGGATAAGCCACCCTGTCTTTCTCTGTAAGCTTCCATATATTTCATCAGGAACAATAAATAAATACCACCCAAAGAAGCAAAGAAACAGCCATAAGCAGTACACAGAAATCAGGTCAGCACAGTGATACTTGTAAAACACAGTAAACATCTGTTACACCACCCGCACAGGCGTTAAATCAATACATGGGAAGATGAGGAGGCAAGAAGCTATAGATTTCTTCTGGTTTAATTGCATTTCTGCACTTCTGTAAGCTATTAGAGATGAGTAAATATGCCAGTGCAGAGGCTTAATGATAACTTGCTCTAGCATTTCTGTAACACTTTTCATCTTCAGAATGCCACCTGTCTGAGATGTAGGTAAATATTAACCCTGCTCTGCAGCTGACTTATTTATAAGCTATCAGCAGGCAGGATATGCTGGCAGGCTGCAGAGACTAATTTAGAGCTCAGCTGTGGGGAGTCACTTGGTTTGCCTGTACCCAGGAGTAATTTCATACTGCCACCAATCTTTCTCCAGCCTGTAGCTGGAGACCTCCTGGTGGGAGGATAACAGATAGGTGGCTGCAGGAGCCCCACCAGCCCCCTCCCCTCTAGATTTCATGGCCAGCCCCAGGATGCCAAGCCAGTTTGTCCCCTGACATTTTACCAATTGCAAGGGACAGCCAGGAGTACTTTGACATTTGAAAGAGCTTGGTCTTACTAGTTAAAGAACACAAAGGTCCTGGTCTCAACTTCTCTAGTGCAAATCAGGAGAAATGATGCTGAAACCACTGGGGTTGCAGCGTTAGAAGCAGAGCAGTTACAAGGGAATAATTCATTGTTATTTATTGATCACACAGAGGATGCAATTCTTCCTGCGTTACAAAGAGTCAACCAGAGAAGAAAGGACATTTCATTAAAGAAATAAATGTTTGGTGGTGATTGTTCTAGAGGCTAAGGGACTACATAACAAATTATTTATGGCAATTTTTAACATCTTTCCTACTAGGCTAATAGCACTGTACTGTACAACATCTATCCTTTCCTATTCACTATAAACAGGTAAAATGCGGGTCTTTAAAGACAAAGAGGTGATACTTTCTGGACACTGTTATTGTCATAGTCATTCTTGCTGTCTTGGAAAAAGGGTAATCATGGGTAAGTGCACAGGGGCTGTGGGGTGGATGGCACCCAGCCACACAGGTGCTGCCATGGGCAGCTGGACTGAGTGGGGAGGGAAGCAGCCGGCAGAGCGTGACAGGACATAGCTCTGCTCCCGAGGGGGAAAAGCCAGCACAGGGATTTGGTGTGCAGGCTAAAGCACACACATACTGAGGTAATAAAATAGATTTGGGTAAGTCTGTTGAGCCTGCATACACTGAGGTGTTCACGGTGCTTTATGCCACTGTGCATTAATAGGACAACTTGTGAATGTGGTGAATACACATTTTAATTCCTTTTCTGCTATTTAACTTGGCAATGAGTCACTTCTGCTCATTGCACAGACCAGTCTTTGATGGCATCATTAGACTGTGATTACATCATAAATCACACAGGTGTTAAAGCAAACAATCATCTCTGCAGAGCAAAGATGTGCCTTGTGAATATCTGTATTTTTGTGAGTGTGTGTCTTTCTTGAGAAAGCAAGATACATACAGTCCCATTTTTCTCTGATGTACTTAAGAGAAAACTCTCATTTTAACTGCAGTGGCTACCTAAATTTCTTGTTTGCTACTTTTAACTTTGTGAATTATTTACATTTAAAATTAATAATGGGTCATGATGAGGTAAAGAAGAGAAAAGCTATCTGCTCTAAAGGAGTAAGTCCTTCCATTTTCCATGTCTCCCATCTGAAAAACTCATATCCCAAGAGCCAGGTCAGGAGCATGGGATGGCCAGAGGAGGTAGTGAAGGATGCAGTCAGGGATCAAGCAAGATCAGGTGAAGTGGTTGAGAACAGAGAAGCAGGTCAGCTAAGGTGTTCAGAGGCAGAAACAGCATGCTGAGGCAAAAAGCAGGAGTTTAAAACAATGACCAGCAGCAAGGATCTGGAGCGTAACAGCAGCCAAGAGCTGGGCTAAGCAAAGTCAGGGCATCCCAACAGCCCCCCAGGGGCAGTCTGGAGGCTGGTGGCCAACTGCAGCTCGACAATCTGCCACAGATTGGGCTCAGAATACCCCTGATATTTTGGAGCAAGAGGAGAAGTGGGGTAGTAGAGACCTCCCTCAGAGCAGTGCAGCAATGGCACTGCACCTCTTAAGCTGCACTGTGGTAAGCTAGAAACATGCAGCTGAAAACTCAGTGGGGTTCCTGTGAGGAAGCATCAAGGTGCCGTGGCCGGGTTTGCTGCTGGAACACGGCTTTGGTACTGACCTGTGTGTGCAGCACATCAGAATGGGCTTGTTGAAGGTTGCACAAAGGTGTACTCAGGCTGGTATCGTTTCTCAAGGTCGGGATTGAAGGCACTTGAGGTGTTTCATGTTTGGACTCAGGTGTTTATTATTTCTTATCTATGCTACAGTCTCACTACCATTAGTTCGGCAGCTTTTCATTACCAAAGCACAAAATGGCTAACTAACTCCTGTTACAAGGTCTTTTAAGACTAAACTATCCAGTTAAGAAAGGACACCTAGATTATTTTCCCTTTTAACCCAATAACTGATCCCTCAAAGCCTGCAATGTGGACTTTTCTGTCCAATCACAAAACATCACCCAAACCCATGAAGAAGAGGAAGAAGAAGGTAAAGAAGAACAACATGCCTTCACCCCAAAACTTCCATCTTGCTTCATATTTATTTCTATATTCTAAAATCCCAAACTCTAAATTTTCCACCCTGTGATATTACACACTTCTAACCAACTACACACCCACAATCCCAGTGCTGTTAATCAATTTTAAAAGCCTGTTCCACAACCTCAGGTCAAATGCAGTGTTCTCTTGTGGGTCTGTGCCTTTAAGCACAGAAAGTTTAAAATTCTCAGCATCCATGATTCCAAGATTCTAGGACTGGAAAATCTGTAGTAAAGTCATACACTTTCTCACAGTTCAAATGCATGTCAATCATGTTACCTGCCTGTTACTGGGTAGATCCTCACAGAAGCCCAGCTTTCATCAATACTGCCTCCTATTATTATTCAAACACATGTTTTTGCTATCCACCTCATACATTAATTTTTTTCCCATTTCTCAATATGCAGAAGGTAATCTGATTACAACTTTGACCTTTAAGAAAGGCATAGCTTGTTTTTTAAATGGCATTCTCAGTACAATGTACACATAAATGTAACCTTATTAGACACTATTACTGGTTATTAATGACATGAGGCATAGATATCTGTGCACAGAGACTATAACCAGATGTACTCCTGAATTAAAATACCAGTCATGTTACTGTTAATCACTCAGACCTTTGGGCACAAGTAATGCTCACTTAACAAAGAGACAGGAATGGATTCTTCTGTGAGAACAACTGTGGCAGTTGGTTTATTTTGCCATCATCTTCAAAAAGGTACTGAGAGAAAAGAAAACTCAGGATATGCAATGAAATACATTACAATAATATACTTTTACTCAAAAATGTTGTACATGGAATATTCTGATATGTGGGTCAGGGAAAACAGGAAACCATCAAAGTCACTGTGGGATCCAGCAGCCAAACAACCAATGGGGATAAATAACTTAGGGAAGGAAGTGTGAAACCTTGGAAATGCAAGAAACCTGGAGAACTGAAACAGGCAATGTAAACACAAATGTCTTTCAGCCACGACATTTGGATTTCACTTGCACAGCACCTTAAGGTGCAAACAACTGCAGAAAATCTTGCTCAATTGAAACACTTTTTAAAATTCTGACTCCCATGAGTACCTAACAAAGCACAAACATGACAGCATGACTGAGCATGGCAGGACTAAGACAGTGATCATCCCTCTGTACTCAGCACTGGTGAGGCCACACCTTGAATCCAGTGTTTACTTTTTGGGTTCCTCTCTACAAGAAAGACATTGAGGTGCTGAAGTGGGTCCAGAGAAGAGCAGCAAAGGTGGGGAAGGGTCTGGAGCACCAGTCTTATGGGAGGCAGCTGCAGGAACAGGGGTTGTTTAGCCTGGAGAAAAGGAGGCTCAGGGAAAGCCTTGTCACCCTCCAGAACTCCCTGAAAGGAGGCTGTAGACAGGTAGGAGTCTGCATCTTTGCCCAAGTAACAAGCAACAGGACAAGAGGAAATGGCCTCAGCCAGGTAAGGTTTAGACTGAATGTTAACTACAATTTCTTTCCAGAAAGGGTTGTTAAGCACTGGAACAGACTGCCCAGGGAAGTGCTTAAGTCACTGTTCCTGCAGGTATTGAAAAGACACATAAATATGGCACTTAGAGATATGGTTTAGTGATGAACACAAGGAGATGCAAGGCTAAGTTTGGACCTCAGGATCTAAGGCTCTTTTCCAACCTAAACAATCCTATGATGCTGTGGAAACTAGAGTTAGTCAGGGTTGAGCCTCAGGGGTGGCACAGGGATGACCCTGCAGCAGCGATGGTGCCTCAGCCCTCAGCCCTTGTCCTGCCCTCTCTCAGAAGTTTCACCTCCTGCTCACGCAGGAGAAGACTCAGATGTGTCAGCTCGGTGTTGTTAACTGCAACACACAGAGTGAGGTCAATGTGAGGCATGGGCTGCTGTGTGGTGCTTTCTATCATTAATGTTCTCATGGGATCTATTTCTTTAGAGCATCTATATGTAGACTGTACTTTCTCTGAAGTAACTCAAACCCCTACATTTCAGTTGTCTGAAATAACATAAAAACCTATGGTAAAATGGAAAGTTAAACCCCTCAAATTCAAAACAGGGGAGCTGATATATCCTCCTTGCCTCATGCATTATCCAGACTGACTGCTTAGTGCTTTGAACTGAGAAATAAAGATCAATTTCTTAAAATCATTGCAGCAAACGTTGATTTCATTTTTCTTTGAAGTCACACTCCACTCTTTACAACAGGCAGCCTAAGGAAACATCCAGCACACTCTGTTCCTGTGCTACCTCCAAGCCTAGTATTGCTTGAAAAAAGTTTTTGCTGAATTGCTCACATATTTTGCAGGCTTCCTGAATAACCACAACTATAAACATGCTGAGTAAAACTCGATAGTACAGCAGCTGTAGGAGGCAAAAGCAAGAAAATAAAGATGGTCAAAGCGAAAAAACATTTTGTACCTTTTAAATCCTAATATTCCGGGCAGTCATATAGGTAGATGAAATATGCTTGTATCATTGAGGAACTTAGACTAGCAGTTTGAAAATATTTTATGTGCATTGTCATGAGTAACTGGTTTTACTGTAACTGTGGGACTGGAAGATATTAGGAAGCAGCTAAGCACAATGATTATTTGCCAAGCAATAGCAGAAAACATGCTTGGGAACTTGCTGTGAATGCTTTCTATTGCTACAGTCAACCTGTAGCACTCAGCACTGAGGATTCTGGTATTTTAAATATATTACAGAAATTTACTAGCTCTTTTGTGTTTTCTAGCTTATGAGCTCTCTGAATATCATTGTTAGAAGGATTTAATTGTGATTTTAAGCAGGTTTTTTTGTCAGTAATGTCATTAACACTATTCATCCTCATAGGTTTTGCATTATTTTTTATATTTAAGAAAAGGAACATAGCAATAGAGACCACTTGATTGACACAAAGATATTAAAGATAGTGCAGTTACCAGATGAATCACAGGCAATTTGATGAAATTAATTGGGAAATGTTCAAAAAGCGATCCTTTTTCTGTCACTATGTTAAAAGACTTTCTGATCATGCAGTCCAGGGGGGCTGTTCTCATGGCAATCTGCAGGAGTTACATGCACAGAAAAAGACTCCTGTTTTGTTTTTTAATAACTGGATAATTCAGCATCTGTGCTTCAGGGGGTTTGTTTTTCTTACATGGGTAAAGTCTCTGATTTCTGTTTCACTGTGCTCTGCACATGTAGGAAAACAGATTAGCCAATGTTGTTTTCCTTCAGCACTTCGTGTGTGGGAGGAGAGTAAATCTCTCTGACCCATTCCACCCACGGCACTTCAGTTAGCACTGGGCATCACCATTATCAATCTCACTGGCTGAATTCAGGGAACTCAGAATTATCACAGGCATTAAAAATTCCAGCTGTAGGAAGAAAACAAGAGTTGTTGTCTTCTGTCTTAACCCAGCATGGGCTGATGCCTTTAAGTGTTACAATGGGGATCTCATGGGGAGAAGAGATGAGTCTCTGTTTCAGAAATGGAAATAAGTAAGTGATATTTTGGAGGATGTGTTTTGTCGTAGGCAAGCCACTTTAACATTAGGATAGCTAGAGAAAAGCCTAGGAAATTGCATTTTATGTGTGGGGCAAAGAAGTATTCCCAGGTAGTATCTACCAATTCTAAAAAAAAAAAAAAATAACCAGTCAATTATGAAAAAAATAAAGAAATCAAACTTTGAAAAAAATAACAAAGTGAGCCAAAAAAGCCTGCAAAACTCTGAGTATAAAATAAAGACTTCTGTACATGGCTCATATAATGCACAGACACTCCTGGAGAGCTCAGCTAAAGATCTTTTCTGCTCAAAATTAGTTTTAGGCCAAGCCTTGTTTCATTTCCAAAATGGTGGATATGGTTTTCTTCAGCTGCCCCACATGGACCTATACGGAATGTCCACAGCCACGGGGCTCTGGAGCACTCCACAGGCTTGGAATGCAACCAAATCAGCAACAGGAATGAGCAGTCTGCTCGAGGTGGTCCCCTCCACGAAGAGCTACCAGTATTGCTATTTTAGTTTTTGTAAGAAACTGCTGCTTGCATGGCCTTGCTGTAAATTTGTTCACAGTAATATCCACCATAACTGTGTTTCCAGGAAAGAAGGAAAGGTCATACGTGGCTGGAATGGAGTACAGAGGGATGACATCAGTTTTCATATTCTCAGCCCCTAAGCAATCCTACAAAAAGATAGCACTAATTGAGGTACATTGGAAAATGCTCATCTTAGGGACTGGATGAGATGTTGAATATAAATATCATGCCCCAAAAGTGGGTTTTTCTGTGTTAAGTAAATGATGCGACCCTGCATCATTAAGTGCTTTACATGTCCTGGAGGAAATGAAAAAAAAAATTGAAGAATTCATACTAAGTATTGCCTGAAGAAAATACTTTCCAGTTTCCATTTAGGAGTAACTACATTTCTGGCATAATTAGGCACAGCTCATATTCTCCAGAGAAAATGTGATGAAACACAAAATGCAAGAAAAGAAATGAAATAGCCCCATGATTAAACCTCCACCAGCTACATCCACACCAAATCCTTCAAATATTCACCTCCTAAAAAAGATTTCTTACACTTTGGGGGATTCTTTCCTATTCTTTTGGATTAATTAGAATCTCTTCTAGTAACATTCATCACTTAGTAAAGATTTGTTTTAATATGTCTGCTCACAGCAACACCTATCAATGGGAAAAAAAGATTTCCAGAATAAAGCTATTGCCTGGCCAAGTTGTGATCAAAATTGTGCAGAATATCTTAATTTAACAACACAACGCTCTGTATGTGCCCTTCAGTGCAAAAATGAACACAGAAGGAATAAAATCATGTTCATGCTTTACAGTTTTATTGTGCTTCACATGGTCAAAATGCTGTATGGAATTTACCTCATTATTCCTTTCATTACCAGTATGAAAAGTATAAATATTATTTTGTCCACAGCTAAAGGGACACAGACAAGGCCTGAACCTCACAAGCCCCTGTCTGAGCTGTAAGTATTTGTCATCATCTAATAAAAGGAGGGCTGTGGTGAGTTAGCCTGGCCACTCAGCTTTACTAGTAAAGCCAGAAGGCTACTAGACCAGCACTTGAAAATTCTGCCATATCTGTTTCTCATACAACTTCCCCATGGCCCATAATCCAGGGCAACAGTGTTCACTCTCTGCAGAATCCAAGATTTAATTGAAAAGTTTTTGTCCTTTGGCTGCATACCTGACTCAAGTGTTACTTTCAATGCTGGTCCACTCCTAAGTGAGATAATTTCTGCTCTGGCTGTGAGAGACCTACCTTTGGTTAGAGCAGAAGGCAGGATGAGACACGTCCTGACATTTCAATTGAGGATACGTGGGAAAATCGACATGTGAGGGCTCCCATAATGCATGAGATAGGGTTTTGGGCAAGTGCATGAGTAGAGGGTGATTCAGAGGCAGGACTTTGAGAAATCAAGGAAGGAACTCTTCAAATGGGTCTACTTTTCACTTACCAGAAGACAAAATAAATTAGGTCCCTTGCTCAGTGTCTGGGACAGATGTGTGGAAATCCTGTGATGACAGGACTGGTGGGAGAGACAACTTTGCACTTGGGTTTTACCCTCAACACAAGGTCTCCTGTTCATCTTTGCCCTAGAAGTGTCACAGACCAAAGGCACGAAAGGTGCAGTCTGGTTGGGTGGGAAGCAAAGTGGACAAGCAGAAGAAACTGACAGCACAGTTTCCTGAAGTATTTTTTAGGGCTTGGTAACAAAAGACATACTTGTGGGAAAGACAGGTGGGAAATCTGAAGGCAGAAAATGTCAAGATAAATACATACTATGAAAAGAGAGAAGGGAAGAGGGACATACCAAGTTAGAAAGAACAAATCCTAAGAATTATTAATTTTCAATGACAGAAGACAAATGGAGTGAAACTTTGGAAACAATGAAGATAGGCACAAAAAAAGGGAAGATTCTGTAGGTAGTCATTAAAGTGTTTCAGTGAGAAAGTATTGGCAATATAAATCAGAATGCCACCCACAGCATTCCAGCACGTAGTCTTGTCTGCAGCAGTGACCTGAGCCAGGCTGGGACCAGCATTGCTTCAGTTCAGGTGGGAAGCTTCAATACAGTCATGATGAACATTCTTGCATTGGACAATGAGAAGCATATTTTTGGTATGGATCAGTGCAAGACGTGATGGAAGAACCATACCCATTCCATAAAAATGGTATTTTAGGATGTTTTCCTCACAACCTCAAAGAACATGTGAAACAAAATTAGAGAAGAATCAGAACCATAGAAACACAGAGCATCCTGAGGAGAAGGGACCCAGGAAGGCCACTGAGTCCAGCTCCTGGCTCTGCACAGAACAACCCCAAAAAATACACCACGTCTCTGAGACCATTGCCCAAACCCTTCCTGAACTCTGGCAGGCTTGGTGCCATGACCCCTTCGCTGAGGTAGAATAGAAAACACAAGCATAAAAGTGCCCTGCCATTTCATTGCTGAGCTGCCAGCAACACAGAGGCCAAACTCGCTTTTTATTAATGGTATGGTGGTATCATTTCCTAACTTTTCTTAAGCCTCACATTTCTTTCCAGGCTTTTATTCTCTTGTGCCACTATTTGTGCCATTTGGGGCCAAAACTGCTATCAGTTGTTCAAGCAAATAACTGGAAAGTTTGAATATAGAAAGACTGAATATGAAGTATGTAATCAAGTTCTTAATTCACCTTATGTCTGTTTACTTTTTTGTCTATGATCTTAAAATGTCTTTTTCCCATCTGATACTTTGCAACTTCTTTGCATGATGTGCTGACACATTTGCTCCCTTTTATGCTTTTTCTATATCTCTTTTTTTTATTCCTCCACAATCTTCTTCTGTATTTCCATTTAAACCACTTCATGTTGCTTAGCAACATCCAGAATGACACCAACAAGGTACAATCCCACTGTTTCAAACAAATCTCACCTTACAAGGAACACAAATATAATTTTACTTCACTCTCCCAGTGAATTCACTTCCTCAGAACAGCACTGATCTCTTATTTATGTCTCATTAATCCAATGCTTTCTATGACAGCTAAGAACAAGTCAAACATGCAGAAACAAACAGCATTTCATAGGATATTTGCATCTTTCAGTTTTGCTCTGTTTTGTTCTGACATTGTTAACCTGCCAAGGTAATACAAAAGTGAAAAAAAGAGATAGTGTTTTAGATCCTGGTTTTCCCAACGTGCAGATCCAGGGACTCTGATTGACATATAAATGCTCATACTGCTACACTCAATAGTGAACCCAAACTTTATAAAAAGTTGGAGATGTGATTGTGAGACTGAAACCTGTCCACAGATCTAATTAAACACCATCCAGATATTTCCAATAAATATCTTTAATATCCCAATTTTCACATCAGACTGCTTTCTTCCTCAGCACAGTAGAACAGAAACACAACAACTGGGCTAAGCTACTTTATTGTTATTATTATTATTATTATTATGATTTACAATTATTTTGGACAACTTATTTAATCAGAACTATTATGAACATGGGACAAGAAATACAGTAACTTATCTGTCAAAAGCTGCTATCAGTTCCAAATCATGGAAGAGAATTTTTTTTTCCACAAAAAAAAAAAATCACATAAAAAAATCACAATGTGAAACACTCAAATGCACTTCTGATCTTCACTGAAATGTTCACCTTCTGAGGGGAAAAACGAAAACTGTTTTTTTTTTTGTTTAAAAATATGCTTTTAAAAATCAGTTACTGATTAAAAAGATTTTTTATTCGTTGAAATCTGAATGCATTTGGGATTTGATACTTACATGCTTTCCCAGAATCATTACAAATGCTTTTTTGCAAAGTCAAGGTCTCTCCCTGAAATAGATTGGAAAAAATTTACATTTATTCTGTAAAATTCCGTGAAAAATAACTGACATTTTCATACTAAAGAAAGAAGCTGGCAAGGCCCTACATTAGACTGAGAAATCCTGGCTTTGGATTTATAAACTATGCATATAAAAACCAAAGAGAAACAAGAACATCATACCTACCCTTACATCTATATATATATATCTCCAAAATAAATCCTTTGATCTCCAGTCCTACAAAACTTCAATTAACTATTTGATTTCACTAGGCTTTTGTTCGGCCCTTGTGATCACATAATGTCTGCCCTGGAGATACTTTCATTTAGCAAGCAGATGTCATGATGAATAATACTTCTTCAGCCAACTACAGCTTTTAATTAGGTTTTTTAAGGGTCTGGTTCAGTAGCCCTTACTCATATTGAGTAACATTCATTGCACAAATAGTCCTGCTGTTGCATTAATCATTGAAAGCACTGGTGAACTAAACCCTGGATAAGTAACAACTCTTACATTTAACCTAGTATGGCAGTTTTGCCCAAATATCCAAATGCCTCCTGACATACAGAAATGCTTGATTACTGACAACCTATTGAGCAACAGTGTGCTTACATAATATATAACAATTATTACACTGTACTACATTTTTGTATTTTTATTATTGGAATCAATGTGACACTAAGCAACAGCAAAACCATGTCCGTACTAAAACTACATATTCCTCTGTATACTTCTGCTTCTAAAACATCTGTGAAACATAACTAAGAAAACAGGTGAAAGATTAAATTCTGAGGTCTGAATATACAGAAAAAAAAAACAGTCTAACATTAGCATACAAGCCTAGTACCTTGTAATGCTGAATGTCAAGATTGTTCCTGGCTTCTGGCATGAAAACAAAAATCTGTAACAGAGTTGAATTACATTTTTAAAAGTAAATCAAGAAAGTCCCTCTGTTCCTAGATATCCCTTACTTTCCAACAAACACTCATATGTAAATAAAATCAGGATAACTTACCAGGAGACACGAGCCAACAAATAGTGAAGGAAAATCAGTACTACTTTCTCAGTATTATTTGTTTCTCATCGTCCCTTTTCTCACTTGTGCTCTAATTTTCTGTTCTACAGAGTGAGTCCTCATATGTAGATAGATACATACAAATACATGCCCTTCCTGAGTATGTAAAGGATTATACATGGTGACTAATCTGCTCTCGTGATGACCCTGCTACCAGCTGGTCTTAAAAATAAATCCAAATGAATAAAAATGGCTTAGAGTCAACTCCAGCTAAGAGACAATAAAGCTCCACTCCCAGTGCAGAAGAAAATAAACAGACATTTCAGTGTCTAAACTTGTAATCTTTAACTAGCTGGCATACAGATACATCATTCCACATTGCCCTGGGCTTGCCTCTTCCAGGTTACAGTCACATGGAATTTCCATGGATGAAGGCAAAAGTTTCTCAAAATTATAGTTTACTTAGAGTCACAGTAGTACAGCTACAGGAGCAGAGTTATTGATGTTGGGTGGAACAGTAACTGAAGAAAGCTCACCGTTTGCATTTCCACTGTCTGTTCCTTACAGGAGAAGCCCTGCTGCCACCTCACTGAAACTTGAGGTTGAGGGAGTTAGATTCAGCCTAAAGGCTGTACAGCAGGTAATCCCTGTGCCCCCTGCTGTGCCTTAAACTCCTCTTTAAGGCACAGAAACAGGACCGGTCTCTCTCTGCGAAGGGAACGTGCTCATGCACACGGTCACTGTGATCTAAGGAAACACCTTCCCTAACCCACAAGGGCTCTCAGCACATTGTGTCTGAGATCAGCACTACTCCCTGAAAACACTGAAATTTTTTGTATCCTGGACAAGACTTGCCTTTGGAACTTGTTTAATACCACCCCTGTGTTTTAAACGTTCGTGTCTTAGCAGATTTTTAATAATAGCTCCAGTTACAAGTTAAAATAAGAAAATCCCTCTCTTGTATCATGTTTTTTTAAGTGCAGCACCAAAATATTCGAGTGCGGCACTGTCTATTCACTAAGTTTGTATTCAAGCTGATATTGATAGAAGTTAGAAAAACAAGCCATTTTGTACTAGTTTTGGTGTATCACCTGGTACATATCTGCAAGAGCTGCAAAATAATAAGTCTTTAATAACTGAAGTTGCCTGCTTCAGACAATAACACCATTCCCTTGTTTATGTTGATGCAATTCAGAAGAAAAACCCCGATATCACTGGTAAAATAAGGATAAGCAAAAAAGAGATTCCACCCTTGATTCTAAGCACAGGCTGCCTGCACCACAGTGAGGACTATACATCATGAATTAATAAAGCCATAAAAATTTCCAGTAAGAATTGTTAACTCCCTACCTAAATGCATCTCATTCAAAAGATTAAATTAATCCCTAGCATGGCAACTTTTCTGAGGTCTATTCCATATGTAGAACATTTCTCTTTTGAGAGGGTGTTAGCACAATCTTCATGTTTTCCTGCTAGCCCTGACTTTCAGTATGAAGAGGTGTCTGTGTTACACTGGAGACAATAGGCAAAGAATTGCTCTCCAGCATGTCAAATGTCTGACAAGAGTTTGCACAAGGTGGAAATGACACTGTATTACACATCAAGGAAAGAAAATAGAGGCTCTCTAAACTAGGTGTACGGGGCCAGGTGCCCTTTGGATCAACAGGTCAAGAGAGCACTTCCCACAGCGATCACAGCTTTCTGAAAACAATGCCACTGCAATGTTTACTCAAGTGACAACCCCACAAGAGGATTAACAGGAGGAACAGTGGGTGTAGAGGCAGCCTAGTAACATGAAGCATTTTTAAATCTTGATTTATTTCTGCTGTTTGTCAGTCTTTTTCTCTGTCTTTTTGTCCAGACAGCATACACATAGAGCATGCATTTATTTTATTTTGTTGTCAGTTAAAAAATATGGGAAACCTAAGAATTTAATCCTTCCCGACTTTTCATCCAGCCATTTCCACCATACATTACAAATACACCAAATTAGCCCCAAGCAAATTCATGCATTCCTAGCAAATTAAATACATTGATGTTGACCAAAAAAAGAGAATTCCTATTGCAAATATTCGTCATTTTGCTCATATTTTGGTTTTAGAAACTTCAGCCGGACTAATCATGTCTAAGGCAAATGAAACAACTTTTTATAAGGCTAAACAGTTGGAAGTATACAACAAATGGTATTTCAGTCTACACAGTGTCTGCTCAAACAAGAGAGAAGAAATCTTTCTTCTTTGTACCCTTGCACAGCAGCACCTGGAATCTAGTTCTGGACTGGCAGCTCCTGCCTTCTCACCCCACAGACTTGCTGTGAGCAACCCTGCAGACTGGTTGATGAAAAAGAGGTACAGTATTACTGTGTCTCCAACAAATACACTGCATCTAAGCTGGTTTTGAGAAATGAACTTTGAGGAAGTCAAGAGACTTGCCCCACGCTGTTTACCACATCTCAGAATAGGCTTCATTTCCCCAGGACTGAAGCAACCCAACCTCAAACTGAGGAGAAAGCCGTAGTCTGTGGAGATGTGAAGATGAAATTGCTTTGGAGGATCTCTGGCACAGCTGTGCTCCCCACCCAACCCTAGTGTATGCATACAGACCCACATCTCCTGCACAAATAGGATAAACACCGGTCAGAAAGGGTTTGGGATTCTCCTTTTGCCACCAGCAGCCCCAGTAATGCCATTTCTCCGGGAAAGGAGCTTTGTGGCAGGTTCGCAGACAGGAAGGCCAGCCAAACCCTCTGTTCCACCCTGAAGGAAACAAACCAACAAAAGGCTACAGTGGCTCCAGAAAGAAAACCTCTGTATTAAAAGCCAAATAACGCAGAGCTACAATAATAAATACACACTATCTCAACCAGGAAATAAAGTGTGAAAGATCCATTAAAGTTCAGCTTCAGCAGTAACAATATATATACCCCATCAGTTCCCCATTCTGTCAAAGAGAGATATTCCTTTCTGTCCATAATGGAAAAACCCGTTCAAACCATATCCTATACAAAAACGCTATTCTGACAACAAATGCAGCTGAATAGGAGGGTCTTTGACTTCCTCCACTGAATTAACTGTTAGGGAGCCTTTTTCTTGCCCTTTTTTTTTTTTTTTTTTCCTGAAGGGATTGTTTGGTGGTTGGGTTGGGGTTT